>APFE030182985.1:18265-78139 GCA_000404065.3 Pinus taeda | reverse complement strand
TACAATGGTCTTGTACTGGTGCAGTCCTTTACCAGTACACAGGCTGCAACCTGCAGAGAGCTACAACTCTCTCTCGTTTTCCAGTCTCTCCTGGAAGGGAGCTACAACCCCCTACTTCTTTTCTTACAAGGACCACTTTCCATAAATTTTCAAACTGGGCCCATATACATGAAATGATCATCAAGTACATATAAATTACAGTCAGTTGTAGTAACTAGATCAATATAACAGAACTGAACCCAGAACACCTTATCAACAGAAAAAGTTCAGTCAACAGATAGTCCTGAAACAGATACGCAAATTTCCTTTCTTTGGCCTGCGCTGGTACGTACTTCACCCTCTGCTTCTCTACGTATACCCACAGATCTCCTTCTGCTGCACTGCATGCCCACGCACTGCTTCTTCTGTCGCGCTGCGTACAGTATGCACCCAAATGCAATATTGTGCCGCGTACTGCCACAGTAGGCACGCACCCAAAAGAACTATCATGTCGTGTACTGTTACAGTAGGCACGCACCTGAACCACTACTGCTCGGCGCACCCACGCAGTTCTCCTGTTCCTGCGCTGCATACCAACGCAGTCACCCTTCGTCTGCGCTGCGTACCTGCGCAGCTTGCCTTCTTCTGCTCTGCGTACCCACGCAGAGGCACCGTTGAACACCTGCGTACCTCAGATTAGGGCTGAATTTGCAGATCACAAGTATGCTACAGTTAGAGGGATGCCCAGATCTGATCAAGCGCTCGGGAGATCACCCTTTACAGATTCGCTTTCCACTTTCACTTTCATATAGATCAAGCCTTTTGAAACAATAACCCAATAGATCAGATCTTAAGATATTCAACTCAAAAGCATACTAAGCCAAATGATCTCCTTTGCTTTATATAGGCAAGCTCTTCCTCAAATAAGGGATCATGGGGCTCAAAAATAATAATAAAATAAACAATATCACGGGCCAGAACCATGATAACACAATACCGTCGGCTAAAACCATGATAACACAATACCGTCGGCTAAATACCAAGAGTTAAACATAAGGAACCCCACGTGTGTGTGCTTTAATTCCTTGAAATGTGTGCACTGGGGTACGCACCTCATGAATGAGTCACCTGCATGTCAAGACGCAGTCCCTGCACAGCGTACCTGTGGGTACGCACCTTCTGAACTGTTCTCCTGTGTACTTCTTAATTTTCATCATATTGAGAGCCCTTGCCATGGGTGTTGCCATCAAGTACAACATTTGTAACTTATAACCATACCAGAAACATAATGCCAACAATAAGCTTGGAAAAAAGCCCTCACACATCCTTCATTCATCCTCTTCCACATTCCTACACCTTAAAAACACCTTCTTTGCCCTCAGAAATCTCTCGAGCACAATCCTATAGCAGAATGGGGTACTTCTGTAGCAAAATAGACCCTCATGTAGCACCTTGTAGCAGTCCTATAATAGTATCCAAATTCTACCAGATTTTCCCTAAGATCTTGAATTTTTCCTTTTGAAATTGAATAATGGCCCGTAGGATTGATTCCATGATTAGGGAGACTCCAAGACCATTCCAAACCTATCCTTCCTCCACTACAAATACAAAAAAAAAATAGTAGATTAGATTTTTTTTTTCTTTTAATTCCATAGTCATGTGTTTTAGACTGAATTTCTTCTTCTCAAGCAATTTGCAATTAGACTAAGGATTCATGCAAGTAGAATGTTGATTGGATTGGTTTGAAAATAGAGTAGCATAGTTTATTTATGTAACTAGTGTATTCTTTTCCTTTCTTACATTTACAAGTAGCCTCTACATTTAATAAATGGTACTTTCATTTCTACAATTAAAATCATTTTCATTTCCTTGCAATTATGATACGTTTTCATTGAAATTCTCTATGTAGTTCGCTGAAGGAGTGGTCTTTGCATGCATTGATACGATCCAATTAATGAGGGTGACATGTGTAGAACTTAACTTATTGTGCATATAGCACTGTCACCTCTAAGTTTGTACGAACCATGGGTTGATAATTTAAGTTGAGAGAGTTGTAACATCCTTGATGCAATACTAGGACTTATCACCTTTTGGCAATATTTTTGAGGAGGTGTCCAACTAGGTTTTGTTTCTAATTATAAGTTTTTTTTTTCTTTTCTATTTTGCACCAGTACTATTGATTTGAATGCTTCAAAAAGATTGGTAAAATTACAAAAAAAAAAACAAAGTTAGTTCTTTCATTCCTCGTAGGAGTAGGGATAGTCAAGAGAAATTCCTACATAAAACCCCCAACTCTTCAAGCAACCAACCATCATTCTTCTTTGGTGATTGTGAAATCCCCTCTCTAGCTATACGAGAGTCAGAAAACCCTCTAGGTGAGCCACCTCAAATTTTTGAGGAAATGATAAGAGAAAAAGAAGCTACCTCACTTACCCAAACAATGGCTTAAAATAGACAAAATGAGCTTTTTCCTATCTGAGAAACCAATGGGGAGACTAGAATGAAGAATATAAACAATGTTTCCCTTCAAATTTCCATGCCTAACCTCTTAGGACCATGTTACCTTCATGTTTGAATTTTTTGTTGTCTATGAGACCTATGACTATAGCTTTGATGAACAAAAATTGAAGTGTTCTCCATATACACTTAAGATGTATCTTTGCAATGGTTTATGGGCTTACCTAGAAGAAGCGTCACTACTTGGGTCTTGCAAATTTCTAATGCAGGTTTGTGTTGGGGTTCTCTCATATCACTTGACCTTTACGTCAAGTCACCAAGGGCACAATGAAATGAAATTTATTTTGGTCTGAATCCCAATAGTAGGTATTTTTTGAGTTGAAGCATTGCCTTTTCTCTGCACCATTGCTCAAATTACTAGACCTGCAACAACCATTTGATATTTAGACAATGCCTTCGGTTATGCTATTGGTACAATTCTTAGTCAACAGAGGCATCCAGTGGAATATCAAAGCGAGACACTTCAAACATAGTCCAAGAGTATCCAACCTATGATAACGAGATGTAGTCCATTATGCAGGCCTGTCGAAAATGGAAGAACTACATTATGGGGAAGGAAACTATCATCCACATAGATCATTGACTCCTGTAGTTCATACAGACAAAAGGGAAGTTGCAGAACAATCACCATGGGAAATGGTTCACATACCTACAATAGTTTCATTTTAACATTAAGTACAAGAATGGAAACACCAATTATGTTGCGAACTTCCTCAGTTGATTGTTGTTCATGGTGTTGACCACTTTGATTGACTCTTGTGGGAATGAGACTTATGGGTGGTTACATCTTTACAAGAGAGATCCATAATTCGGAAACACATACCAGATGCTCCTGGAAGGCAAGAAAGTTCCAATTTTTTACCTCCAGGATGCACTATTATGCCACCTGGGACACTTCTGGGTTCCTTCAGCATGTGTGTGATCCGAATGGAAAACGGCATCCACCCATGGTATTCATCCATCCATAGTGTTAATTCACTCTTTGAATTTAACAATGCTATTGTAAGTGGAATCCAATCATGGTATTCACCCACCCATGGAATTTACGCATGATATTATAAGTGGCATGCACCCATGGTATTCATTCACCGACATTATTTTCCCATGGTATTTCAAGTGACATCGACCCTTCGTATTCATCCTCCCAGGATATTTAACCACTCATGGAATTTACCCATGCTATTGTAAGTGACATCCACCCGTGGTATTCATTCACCCATGGTATTTACACACCCATGGAATTTACCTGTGGTATTGTGAATACAAAAGGCTATGAGTAACAAGTCGCATTTTGTAAAAGGACAGACTATCTGCCACAATGTAGTCTTTATAGTTATTATCTGTTTTCATAAAAACAAGTTTCTTTGTGCTTTTGTTTATTGGGCGCTCTCCTCTTTTTCTTCTGGCACTTCATTTTTTCAGATCTTGGGGGCCTCCCACCCAATATCCATTTCAAACATTTATATCTTCGGTGTCTCCCCCAAATACTTCTGGGTGGTTGCATCTTTACAAGAGAGATCCATAATTTGGCAACACATATTGGATGCTCCTAGAAGGCAAAAATGTTCAAAATTTTCACCTCCAGGATGCACTATTATGCCACCTGGGACACCTCTAGGTTCCTTAAAGTGCACATGCCAGGATGATTTTGGAGGTGCATTATAGTTGGGTCATTGAACATGTCAAAGTAGATAAAATAGTGGTAGTGTTGCAGAAGTATTTTTGTTGGTCAAACGTTCGAGAGGATGTTGAGAAGTACATTAGATCTTGTACTTTCTCTGCCATTTCCAAACTAACCATCAAGAAGAAAGGCCTATATACTCCTCTACCTAATTCTAGTCGACATTGGGAATCCATATCCATGGATTATATGTCAGGAATTCCTCTACTAAGAATGGAAATGACTGTTTTTTCGTGGTCATCAAGAGATTCTCTAATATTGCCATTTTGGCACCCTACAAGAAGAGTATCACAGTAGAAGCCACCACTAAGCTCTTCCTTGAATGAGTGTGGGTACATTTGGGATCCCAAAGTCCATTATCTTAGATCAAGACAACATGTTCCTAGGTACATTTTGGTCAAGTCTCTGGTCGATGTTGGACAACAAGCTCACTATGTCCAAGAGTTTCCACCCCAAAACTAATGAAAAAATAGAGGTCATCAACCAGATGATTGTACACATTCTGTGTATGTACAAATCAAAGAATCTATTCACATGGAATGAAAGCCTCCACTATGTACATTATAGCTACAATATAGCTCTACATATCTCAACTAGCCACATCCCCTTTCAGGGGGTGTTGGGATTGCAGCCAATATGTCCCATTGATGTGGCCATACCATTTGTCACTACTCAAGTAGATTCGATTCATGTCTAGTCTGATGCTGACAAGGCTAACAACTTCATTATGCACATTTAGCACATACGCTAGCAGGTCCATGATATATTGGACAAAGCCAATGCTATGTACAAGCATCATCACGATCAACATTAGGTGCCACATAAGTTCTAGTTGGGTGACAAATTTTGGCTATATTGCAAGAGAAGTACCTCACTGGGTCCCACCACAAGATTCACCTACTCTGATATGTGATTTGTAGCATCACTAAGGTTTTAGGGAACAATTCTTTTGAGATAAAAATTCCACCATTACTTGGCCTGCACCCATTGTTCAATGTGGACCACCTTCAACCATACGTTTCGCCATTACTAGACACATCAAACATTGTAGAACAACTCACACCAATAGAGTTAAACCTAAACTGCATGAAACAAGCCACAAAGGATTAGATCATGGAAATGCAGATCAAGAACACTCACTATTGAAAGATCCAACTATATCAGGTTGTCAAAATTTTCCACCCCGTATAGCAAGCCAATTGGCTCACTAGGGACAAAGTTCAGCAGAAGTTTCCCCATCTCATGAAGGCACTCAACGAAATGGGGACCATTTATTTTTTATGTGGGAGGACTAATCTAGATGGATATTGGTGGCCACCCACCTATTCTGCTTGGTTCCCCACCATTTTTTATTTTTCAGTTTCCTTAATTGTAGCACAACTTACTATTTTTGGTAGTTTTTGAGTGCTAAACTTTCAAAGCCATTTTGAGGGACTAGAAGACATTTTTACAAAAAATAGAGAGACTAGAAAAGTACAAAACCAGTATTGTATTTTGAGGTACCTTTCCAAACACACAGAGATGCATCAGATAAAGATGCAGGGGTAGACTTAGGACAAGTGGAAGAAAAAATTCCCTATGTTATCTATTTCATCACTAAGAACCTTTCTGAAGCTGATCTAAACTATAGGGTCACTGAGAAAGAGCTTCTAGATATGGTACACTCTTTGAACATGTTTAGGCACTACATAACTAAATATCAAAAAAATTTCCACATTGATCATGCAACCATTAAGTATTTAGTGAATAAACCTAAATTCAATGCTAGGCTAATTAAATCATTGTTATTATTGCAAAAAAATGATTTGAGTATTATTGACAAACTAGGGAAAGAGAATGTGGTTGCATATTTTTGTCAAGACTGACCTTGCCTGTAGAGAATGAGGAGATGGTAGATGATAAACTCTGAGATGAAGACGTATTTTCCATATTGTTTCTCTCTCCTTGGTTTACTAAAGGAGAAAACTACTTGGGTGTTCGGAGGTTCCCTCCTATTCCATCTTCAAAGGAGAAAAATAATATTATTAGAAGTGTCACATTCACATAGATTCAGGGGAAACTTTTCAAGTTGGGGTTAGATGAGATTTTGATAAGATGTTTGGGGCAAGAAGAGTTCTTTGACATCCTCTCAGCATACCATGAGGGACCTTTTGGAGGCCACTTTGCTACTAAGAGAACAAACTTCAAAGTTCTACAAGCTGGTTACTTCTTCCCCACTCTACATCACGATGCAAGAAGGTACACCACGAGGTTTGACTAGTGGAAAAGGAATGTTAAGCCCACAACTAAGGATGAAATGCCATTACAACCTCAAGTGACTCTAAAGCCATTTGAGAAATGGGGCATGGAATTCATTGGTCCCATTGATTCCCCATGAGGAAAGGAGAAGTATATCATTGTGTCCACTAATTACATGACTAAATGGGTTGAAACAAAGCAAGTCAAGGAAGGAACTGAGCAGAAAGTGGTTGAGTTTCTGAGCGAGAATATCTTCTACAAGTTTGGCTTTCCCAGGGAGTAGGCCACTCATCAAGGGACACATTTCACCACAAATATGATCAAAGACATCATGAAGCAGCACCACATCAAGCACATGACATCCACTTCCTATCACCCTTAGCAAAATGGTTAAGTGGAGGTCATGAGCAGAGATTTGGAGAACATTGTGACCAAGGTTGTTAGTAGTATTAGAAAGTATTTCACAAATAGAATTATAGAAGCCACTTGGGCCTACAATACCACTTGGAATACGACCACTAGATATATCGCATTTTCATTAGTCTATGGGAAGAAGTCCTTGTTGTCCATTTAATTTGAATCGAATACCCTAAGGATGGTAGCTCAGTTAAACTTGGGCCTCACTGTAACACAACAAGAGAGGTTGATCCAACTCAATAGTTCAGATGAATTCATATTATAGTCGCTTACATATTGAGGTTGGCTAGTGATAGAGGAAGATTTGGCATGACAAACACATCAGGGAGATTAGGCCCTTTTGTATGATTCATGTTTCAAGGATTTTAAAGGAAAATTAATGTAAATATGGTTGAGCCCATATATTTTGTAAAAATGTCATGAGAATGGGTTTTTCCAAACCAGAACAATTGATGAGGATGGTATCCCCTTGCTTGTGAATGGTTATAGGCTAAAGTTGTAAAAGAGACCTTTCTCCAAAGAAGATTTAATTAGTTCAAATATCAAGGAGATGAATGTGATTGGGAGGCTCATATCCCTTAGTCCACAAAGATTCTGAAAATGAAAAAATGAAATAAAGGTCCTAGATGAAAACCTCCATGAGTCATATAAGGCCAATTCTAGGGTTGAAATACTCTATAAGGCAACCCAAGAGAAAAAATAAAAAAGGGAGAAGAGAAATAAGATGAAAATATCCCTAAGTGAAAACCTTCTCTAAGGCACCTAGGGTAGGCATGCAGGTTGACAACCTCTCCAGAGGTAGTCTCCATGTCTCACAAGAAAAAAAAGAAATAAAAAAGAAATAAAGATGAAATAAAACACAAGCAGGAGTCATTACATAAATTCTACCAATATTTTTCTTTTCTAGGATTGTAGACAATCAAGGAAGCAACCATTGAAGGAACAAATTACATAACCCATTTCTCGATTCCAATATCCCAACCACTACATTTTCATAATCATTCATCCACCTCCATACCTCTCTCCATCACTTAGCAATGAACTACACCCAAATTTTACTCAGCCTTGCAATGCTATAAGACTATCCTGAACTGTTACAGGACTGCCTTGAACTACTACATGATCAATCCAAAATGCTACAGGTTTGAGATATGCCTAGAAAATGTGACCAAAAATCATGTTCTTTCTTGGAAAAAGGTTAGGAGGGGTCAAATCAACTTCCTTCACCTCTCATCCACACCATTTAGCTAATTCCATCCTCAATATTCAACCTCTGACCATGTAAAAAATATAGAAAAAGGACTATGTCATTACTCTTTTTAACACTTTCACCACCATCATAAGATTTTGTGATTATGCTTAGGCTCACCAAGGTTCATCAAATAACTTGCATGCAGTAAGATGTTTTGGGGAAGAACTCTATGACTGCTAAGGAAAGAGATCACTCCTACACAAATCCAACCAAATCATGAGAAAAGGATTGTTGTAGCTGTAAAATGAAGATTTGGCCACCCTAAGGTACCAAAAGGCCATCCATGAGGCTTAGAGAAGTCACACCATCCATATGGAGTAGCTACAAGGTCACCAATCCACTCCATACAATAGATCAAACAATGGAAATGACCTGCATAAGAGAGACATTGTTTCAGTCATTTACATCATCACATTGTTTTGTTTAATGAGGACTTATGCACAAGAAATAAAATCGATGGAAACACCTCGAGAGGACACTTAATCAACCATCAATATAGAAGAAACATGCATTCATATCGAACAACTCAATATCATAGGTTGGCTCGGGTATGACAACCCTAACCTCTTCCCTATGTGCATAATGCTAAAACGTGTGTTTAGTGAGACATAGTGTATTTCTTAGGGGCTCTAGGTGGCCAGTAAACTTGGCCATATTAGATTAGTAAACTGAATTCTACTCCTCCATCCATGAAATTTGGAAAATTCAAATAAGGGGGAGTGATAATTACGAGGAATGGGGGAAACAACTAAAAGAAAAAAATACAAGCAAAGGCCAAGTCACCAAGTGCACCATGCCATTACCACGAAAAGAGTAAAAGGACATGGTTCAATTTCACTCGTACCAATGCTCATTCCTGAAAATAGTTAGAGGATCCCGATCCCACCAAAGCATTGGAGCTTGAGCTAGATCTTACCAGAGGTTGCCTAAGGTGCTATAAAAGAGCTACATAATTTGTCTACAGGAGCTACAAGACTAGACACCATCGCTAGAAGAGTACTTGAACCAATATACAAATGTAGAGGAGGTATTATAGGATTGAACTAAGAGGAGAAAAAGAGTTTAAAACATCGACAATTTTCCTAAAATCACATTAACATAAAGGATTCATCTTACAAATGGTAAGTGGCATCTTCTCTCCTCACTTTCCATACAATTGCACAAAGAATTCTACTTGCTACAAGGATCCTGTAGCAAACCCTTGTAAGAGTCAATTCCTTTGAAAAAATATTTTTCTCACATCATAAAGGCAAGGAAAGAGTAGAGGGAGTTTTTCACTAAAGTAAAGGGTATCATCTTTCCCCTTCTCTCCCCAAAAAATTCATATACCACCCTATCTCTACCTTGTACCCTATACTAATCAGAGGGAAACTTTAAACAATTCCCTTGAAATAATTTAAGAAAGCAGTAGTAGAGTCTATGGTGGGAGGTTTCAATCGAAGAGAGCCCTCAAACACTAAAATAATCCATCAACATCCTCCTATTAGAAACATTTTTTTTAGAAATCACTGGATGGGATTCTTTGAGCAGTTAAAGGGGTATGTTGATGAGGTAGCCTATGATTTTTCCATGGGCCTCAATACATAAGGAGAAGACAGTGCTACCACTGTTATTAGCAGAGTTTCCATCCATATGAATGCAGAACTCATCAACATAGTGACCAAAATACTGTTAGGATTTTGATGGGCAGAAGAGGATAAGAAAAAAAATGTCACAACCAAGAAAAAATTCTTCCTCCATGAAGAGAAGCCTATTAAAGGCACAAATGGTGTGAGAATAGAGAGCCTTCCTTACTCATGGGATGAAGTAGCCTATCATATCCTAAATTACATATCTTGTGAGGGGAGGTTAAGTATTCCATATGCCTATCAATTTAGGATTCTCTATGAGCTAAGGTTTTAGACAAAGTTACTAATTCCAAACAAGCTTAGTGTTTGACATCTCCTCTTACAATCCATCATTGAAATGAGTGATAAAGTGAGGGAAGGGAAGCTCCAGCACATTGCCCATCATGGCCTCATCAAGATGATTGCCATGCATGCCTTACGACACCTCAAGAACCTTGTGATGTGGGCTAAATTTTTGGACATGGTGTTCGCTGATAAACGGGGCCTTTTAAAACTCCTAATTATCCCACATTAATTATCAACCTAGGCAAGTCCTCTTATTTCAAGAGTGTACACAATATGTGGCTACTATTAATTCAGAGAGCAATGTTTCCTAAATTGGAGTATAGATATTTTAAATACAAGAGTAAACAGATGCATCTAATAAACTCCAATTGCAATCATTAAAGGGAATATAATGTCTAAACTTCAAGACTCAATCTTCTACAGAAGTTGTAATCAATCCTTACTCAAGCAATTTGACTAGGAATGTCATCAGCTGAGAGTGTAGTAGAAATAAGTCATCATTTCTTAACTAATTTAATCTAAATCAAACCCAATCTCCAGTAAATAATCTAAATAGCAATGATATCAATTTGAGAGTCCAACAACGATAGTTAATACTCTTTACAATTGATCAAATCGAGTTTAATATTGATCTAAGTAACTCATTCTGAAATGAAAGTGAACTGAATCGAACGACAATGTTGTAAGTCATATAAAGCAGAGATATTCTCTCAATACATGAAAACAATAAACAGTGAAGGAGATAAAATCACAGAAATCAAGAAAACTATCAAACCATGACACTTGCGGGAATTGGAAATGTATGACACAAAGGAAGCAGCTAAATCCACCAGAGGCTGGGCCCTTAGCCTCTAACAAAAGCTACTAAGTTACTTCAGTTAACGTGACAGAACATCAACTTTACTTATGTATTAATCATCGAATGTAAGTAGCATTTCAATATAACCGTGTTCTCTCAACAATGAGAGTCTGTAATTAAAATTACAAATTCAATAACAACGAAGATTCTCCCCTTTCTTCTTACAATAATCTCCTTCTATAATCATAAAGGGTAAAAGATAAATGGTAAATGTGATCCCTCAGGATATCTCGATCATGAGGGATTCGCAACCGATTTCCAACTTCAGACATCCTTTCCTTTCTCACACTGATCCCCCTGATTTGTCTTTAGCCTTGTCTGCAACCACTGCGTTCCTCCCTTAGCTTGTTGATTTTTGTTGTTCCTTCATTAGGGAACAACAATTTTCCCTTTTGTTGTTTTCCTGCATAAAGAAGGGTAATAATTAGCTAAATCATAACTACAGATAATTCCTTCATTTCTTACCATAATTCCTCAATATATTAACGCATTAAGATATAGAAAAGATAAGAATAAAGGAAAAGGATGATGAGATTAATAGTAACTACATACCCATTTCATGACACAACATATTCCCCTGCTTACCCTATTTCATGTCCTCATGAAAAGCAAGTAATTTTTATGCAGAGCAATTAAAGAATAAGCTTGAGAAGGAATGTCATAAGGTGGTCTACAAGCATGATTCTTGGCCAAGAGCTCAAAGATGGGCCCTGTCTGTCCTTCAGGCAATTCATATATAGCCTGATAACCTTCAGCGGGATACCAAATGATGGTGCTACAGAACCGACATCCTAGCCAATAAGTACCTTCTCTCAATATGAGATTGCTATATGTGACAAAACAGTCTGCAACTAGCTTAAAATTTTGTAATTAAATGGTTCTCTATTCTGTATACTACTAGTGGAGATTGTCCACCTGAGCTTGGCTACAGCCAAGGATATTTCCTGAATGGAGAGGAAGTATTCTACTCCCATTCATACAATCTCTTTCTAGATAGGACCCAAAATTTTAACCACCCCTTCCCTTGTCATCAAACTCTTGTGATTGGCCAGCATTTGCAAAGGGTGACTGGCTTCACTTCTAACCCAAAGATCCAGTGCATGCTCTTATTTTTGGAACACGTTATGAGCCTTGAACCATTTCAATTGATTGAAAGAAAATGAGATAAAGGCTTGGAATTGAACATCCTCCCTGAAAGGGTTGGGGTTCTTTTCCACCTCTTCTTCTAATACAAAATTGTGTAGGTAGAATTCACAAATAAACCTTTGAACTTTTACCCCATGCTGTTTGCACCAATTTAGAAAATCCTCAATTGTTTTTAATTTGATTGGTTTTCTAGCTCTCACGGCTTTAATTTATAAAAAAAAGTATTGTTCCAACAAAAATAAGGCATAATTATTGGCAATAGATCTACATGCGAAGACATTAGTGTATAATGAGTAGATAGTGTTTGTTTGACTCATGACCTTCTGTAATATGAGCTTAATTTTCTCAACTTTCTCTTCTGCTTTTTAGTATTTGTCAAAGGTCTCGCTCTCTATTGTATTAATATCCTAAAGCTACCTTTGCAATTCTTGGTATTTTGGCTGGGAGACAGTTTCTTGTTCAAGCCGTTCTACAGCAAGCGGATCCTGTGCTAAATCTTCTCGAAGATTCAATATACTAGGGTCATTACGTGTCATGATATCTTTGGCTTGAATGGTTGTATCAGTACTTCTACTATGAGAAGGAATGCCTACTATCTGTGTTTCTTTATTATGGGAGGTCCAAACCTCCATCTGGGTATCCATGCTGTAGGAGGGTACCACCTTGATCTGAATAGCTATGTTATAAGAGGGTAAAACCTCTATCTAGGTAGCTACTTCTACAAGAATTGCATTCTCTCCCTTAACAAGTTGAGTGAGTATGGGCTTAGTTTGAGTCCTTGCAGCCCTTCTTTCATACAATTCAGTTTGAACTGTAGCATTTACTATCTCCGGGGTTTTGTCTAGAACCTTCCTCGCTGATATTTATTTTATCTTTCTTCTAAGCATTTTTACCATTTTCTGAAGCCTCTGTTGTTCCTTCCTAAGCTTTTTAATTTTAGGTCTATACTTTCTTGGAGGAGCAACTATTTTGTTAATGGTTTCTACTTCTAACGAGCTTGGTTGCTCATCCTGGCTCTGTTCTAAAAGAATCGTGTCCCCAGATTGGTAATCGTTTTCCTGGCTTATTTCTAATCCTTCTCTTTAGCCTAAATTCTCCATGTTTAGGCCTATCTGGCTGGGTTCTCTTCGAGGCATGTTATCACATTGGTTCACCTCTTCTTGAATGGCCTCTGCGCCTATTTCAGCTTCGCGGCTTACTTTTTTTGATAAAATCCTGTCATGGCCAAAGTTCTCCAGAGATTGCGTTACTCCCAAATTAAAATTGAGCAGGCTTTTAGGTTGTATGAAATCATTCATATTGGCCAGGATCTGGGCCAATTTGATATCATGCAATGAATCACCTAGGGGACTTGTATTTGGTGTTGAAGGGAGTCTTGATTCATTTCTTTGCTCTAAATTCTTTGTTTCTTCCTCATGGTCTGACTCAGGGTCCTCTCATCCTTCTAACTACAACTATTGTTGACTTCTTGGGTTGGATAGTTCTATGGACTGGTTGATACTGCCTTATGGATTTTTAGCCGCTCTTAAGTCTATTCTTAGCCTGGTGGAATGTCTGTGCTTTTGGGGAATGTTCGTTGCAAGGGTAGTCCTCTTCCTTTTCGGAATAATGTTAGGTGCAGGCAAAGCCAAACCTCCTTCGAGAGCAAATATTAGTTCCTCCTAGCTTGATTGCTACTGGGCGAGGTTGTAGCTAACTATCATCCTAATCAAATAGTGGTGGCTTACTATGGTTTCTATGTGTCGGGATCATCTTAGCCTCTCGGCAGTGTCACGTAGTAAGAAATTAAATAATGCAGGTAAATTTACAGAGCGTTTTTGTTTCAAAACTGCTAAGTGTTCGAGTTGACATAGCCTTAGCACGTCTTTGTACCCATCGTATGTGATGTAATTCTAGATGATTCTTGTTGATTCTCCCCATGGTTCTCGAAGTGAAGATGGCTAAATGCCTTTGCTTTTTTTTTATCAGCTCCTGTTCTTCATCCTTAAAGGCTTTGATAGCATCATGCAACTTCAATTGTTTGTTAGCCCATATGGGTCCTTTAGCTCACAATCCAGATACTTCTGCTATCACAACGTCTGATACTGTGATTTGTCTGCCCCTTACTATGGATTGTGCACTCTGTAAATTTCGTAGGAATTCAATGGCAAATTCCTCGTTGGGTGGCTAAAATCACGTAAAGTATGCTATACACCCATCTCGGGCTGAAATTTCTTTGGCTACTTCAGAAGTAGGCAGTATTAGTGGCTCCATGTGCACTGTTCTTCCTCCCATATTGCCTGAATTCTACAAATGGTTAGTGTAGTAGAGATAACACAACAATAAACAGAGCCGAGTGATGGAACAACAAGTTGTTATAATGGTTATATCAGATGATACTTTATAAGCATAAATACCATTATCTAGGACTTGTTATTATACCACATGCTCCGTGATCATGGAATGTCGTATTGCCATGCAAAATAAAATTAAGAGTTGACACACATGCATAAGTACACTAGAGGTTTCTCCTCACCCCTCTTTGAAATAATAGGTCGCCTTTGACCGAATGAGTGAAGGGATAATGTGTTGGTGGTGAAGTACAAGGGTGATGAAAGTGGCAAGGTATGCATATTAATGGAAGGATCCCAAAAGATATCAGAGTGATGAAATGAATACATATAATGAGAATTATCAATAAGTGAGGATATGCCCTGAGGTGATTCGAAAAGGAAAAAGGATAATTGGCGCAGGAGAAATACTTTACCGTCATTATTCCACTTAAAACTATTATGTTTGATTTTTAAAAGATATCGCACATGTAAAGGTTCAAAGTAAATTAGGAACATAATCTATTTGTAGTAAAGATAAAAGATAAGAAAAGGGAATAATAATAACTATTGATGTTGAAAATACGACTTCAATACCATCAATAGAGCTTCTGTTGCTTGCAGGCATTTATAGCCTCAACAGAGTTGCTTTCTAACCCTTTGGAACCATGGTCCTCTATGTATATTCAGGAAGTGCATTATGATATCAGAGTAGAGAGAAATGTGTTGGCTTGGTAACCAGATGAACACATCGCCATTCACTGGGAAGGAGCGAAAAGTGGGTAGGCCGACTTGTAATGAGACCTCCTATTCCAAGGACTTTATTTCTTCATGCATCCATTGGATCATATCCCTGATGTAGTGGCCATAGTGGGAATGCCACTTCATTGCTTCCTTATGATCATGGTAGGGTGGCTCGTGATGAGACCCCCTATCATCCATATGTAAAAATCATAGAAATGTTAGTAAACATATGTATATGTTTATCTCTCTCTCTCTCTCTCTCTCTCTCTGCTTTCTCTATATATATATATGTATATATTATATATATATATTATATATATATATATATATTTGATAGATATATAGTATTTGAAACACTTCCTATTTTTATATAGATGGTGGTTGAACACTCCTTAGGAGTAGGGATGGCGGAAGATGTCTGAACATATCAATAGAAAAAAGTATGCCCTTAACCTTCTTTTTATAATGAATAGAGATAATTATACGGTTAGGGGAGAACCAACATGGTACAAATAATCAATCAATTCGATTTATAGTGGAAATGAGGATAGTGAAGTGAAATATATGGTTGTGTCCTTTCTTTTTCGATCAATACAAAGAAATCTTGTTAAAGATGATAATATTCAATATATTTGCCTATTCCAGTAAAATCCAGATTTGTATCATTACATATATATTTGTAGACTTGTGCCCTATAGAGGATCATAAAGAGTGAGGAAAGGAAAGAAAGGGTCTTCTCAAAAAATATTCACAAAGTTCTACTTCCTGAAGGAAATAGCAAAAGAAAACCTCACACAAAAAGTGGTGTACCTTATAGGGAACAACAAGAAAAGACACGAAAAGAAGTGTTGTTCCTTAGAAGGAACATAGTTGTTCCCTGTAGGGAATAACAACTATTCCCTGTAGGGAACAAAAAAGAAAATACATACGAAAATTTTTGTTCCTTAGAGGGAAAAGCAATGGTTCCCTATAGGGAACATCAATGGAAATACACGCTAAAAATTGTTGTTCCCTACAGTTGTTACCTACAGGGAACAATGAAGAAAATTCACACAAAATTTTTTATTCCTTACAGTGAAAAACAGTTGTTCCCTATAGGGAACAACAACTATTCCCTATAGGGAACAACAAGACAAAATGTACACTAAAACTGTTGTTCCTTAGAGGGAACAAAGATTGTTCCTTAAAGGGAACAATAGCTGTTCCTTGTAGGGAACAGTAAGAAGAAAAAAAATTGCACACCAAAATTCTTGTTCCTTAGATGGAACATCAAGAAGAAAAAATTACACATAGAAATATATGTTCCTTCGAGGGAACAACAAGAAGAACCAAATTGCACACTGAAATTGTTGTTCCCTAGAGGGAACAGTGGTTGTTTCTTAGAGGGAACAACAGAGGAAAAAAATTGCACACATAAATTGCTATTCCTTAGAGGGAACAATGACTATTCCTTAGATGGAACAAAAATTGTTCCTTAGAGTGAAAAACAAAGGAAAAATGGAAAAATAAAAACTTATATATAATTTATTATACAAGAACATTCAATCAAACAGAAAGGGAAATTTATGTAAAAATTTCAAAAAAAAATAAATTCTTCACTGGACCCATGTTGTGGATGGGTTTCCCTCCTTAGTGAGAATTTGTATAGCGGAATATTCCTGTAACTGTTGGAAAAAAGACTACTTGGTAAGCGTTTTGTGATAGAGGCGTACTCAATGTCCATTTGCTTTAAAAGAGTAGCCAGACCCATGAATGGTGGCTAATGTGAGGGTGCCATTATCATGCACCTCTTGTATCTCATAGGGGCCTAACGGTTTGGTATGGAGTTTTCCTGGGAAATCCTGGAACCTAGAATCATATAGAAGTGCCCAATCACCTTCATGGAAGATCTTCTTCTTGATAAGGGAATCATGGCATTTTGCGCTTTGTTATTGGATCAGTGCATTATGTTGAAGAGCTGATAATCTGATTTCATCTAATTCATTGATTTGACGCAGCCTATTAACCTATGCTTCATTTAAGTCCAAGCCTACTTCTGGAGCTATCCTCAATGTCTGGATTTCAAATTCGATTGGGAAGATAGGTTCTTTGCCAAACACTAGCTAATATGGGGAATATCCCGTGGTATTTATCCATGTCATGTGGTATGCCCATAGGGCTTCTGGAAATCGGGTAGTCCAGTCACATCTATGTGATGTGACTGTCTTTGTGAGTATCGCCTCGATTACTTTATTGGTGTTTTCTACCTGGCCGTTTGCCTGCAAGTGGTATGGAAATGTGATTTCGTGCATGATATGATGATTTTTTAATGTTGCAACAATCTTATGGCCTACAAATTGTGGCCCTCCATCTGTGATTATTTCTCTAGGCAAGCCATTCCACACGAAAAGTTGTAAAAGAAAGTGGCTAACTAAGTCCTCCGTTGCCCTTGGTAATGCCTCTGCCTCCATCAATTTAATCACATATTTTGTTGCAAGTAGTATATATGTCTTTGATTAGATGATGGGTTTATTTCACCAATGAGATCTAACGCCCATCATTCAAAAGGTTCAATGACTAACTATTGATCCAAGGGCATCTCGTCCGACAGCTCAGGGTGGCCCATTCTTTGGCAACTATCACATGTGTGGACAAACTTCTTGGTGTCTTTAAAAAGGGTGGGCCAATAATAGCCCATCTGTAAAACTTTGTGAACAATCTTGCGGTCTGCAAAATGTCCACTGCAAGGACCATCATGGCAAGATTTCAAGATGTCAAAGATTTCATATTCCCTGACACATCTTCGAATATACATATCGGCTCCTGTATGAAATAAATATCCCCCCCATCCATGCTATACTATTTGTTTTCTTTCACTGGGCATCAGGTGCTTGGGTAATTTTCCCACTGCTAGGTAGTTTGTGGCATCTGTGTACCATAGTGTTTTCATGGTTACAACAAATAAGTGCTCATCAAGGAACTAGTCTTCTACTACTACCAAGTCGTCTGTCTTTGGCACACGTGAAATGACGTCAGCTACTGGATTTTCCTTTCCTATTCAATCTTTGATTGTTATGTCGAATTCCTACAAAAGGATCAAGTATCTTATCACTCTTCCATTTGTAATAGGTTTATTAGCTAGATATTTAATAACACAGTGATTAGTATACAAAACCACAGGGTATCCTATTATATAATGTTTGAATTTATTGATAGCATAGATTACAGCTAGAAATTCCTTTATGGTCATAGTGTAATTCAACTTAGCGGGAGAGATTTTTGTTGATGTAGTATATCACAAAAGGTTTCTTATCCTCCTCGTGGCCTACAACTTCTCCAATGGTTGTATCTGATGCATCGAATTAGATTTGAAATGGCAAATCCTAGTTTGGCACCCATAATACTCAGGCTGTTGATACTAGCCATCTTAAATCTTCAAAAGCAGTGCCACATTTGTCAGTCCATGTGAAATTGATATTTCTTGTTAATGCATATAATGGTGTAGAAATTTGAGAGAAATTCTTCATAAATCTTCTATAATATCGAGAAAAACCCAAGAAACTATGTACCTTAGTTTGTGTCGAGGTGGTAGGTATTAAGAGAATTATCTGAATTTTTGTTGGATCTACCTGAATTCCAGCTACTGAGATGTAGTGACCAGGGATGAGGCCCTCAGTCTTCATCATGTGGCATTTCTCATGGCTTAAATAGATCCTGGTAGCAACGTATCTTTGCAGAAATTTCTCTAGCATTTGTAATGCCTATTCGAAGTCATCTCTATAGGGTGTAAAGTCATCCATGTACACCTCAAGCCCCTCATTTATAAAGTCTGAAAAAATGCTGAGTATAGCCCTCTAGAATGTGGCAGGTGTGTTGCACACTCCGAAAGGTAAGATCCTATAAGCAAATGTGCCCCAAGGGCAGGTAAAGGTAGTCTTATCCTGGTCTTCAGGGGAAATTTGAATTTGATTGTAGCCATTGGATCTATTTAGGAAAGAAAATAATTTTTTTCCTGCTAATGTGTCGAAGACCTGGTCGATGAACAGAAGGGGAGAATTGTCTTTTTGGGTTGCTTTATTAATCTCTCTATAATCAACACATATACGCCACTTTCCATTCTTTTTAGGCACCACAACTAATGGAGAAACCCATTTGCTATTAGATATAGGATAGATGAAATTTACATCTAACAGTTTTTGTAGTTCATCTTTAACAATATCTTTAAGGAGAGGGTTTAACCTCTATTGAGGTTGTCGAATGGGCTTTGCATCTATCTATTTATGGATGTCGTACATGCATAATTGGGGATCAATCCATTTCATGTCTGGGTAATACCATGCGAAAGCCTCTTTATATTTTCTCAGAAGTTGAACAAGCCTCTGCTCCTAGTCATCAGTCAAGTTTTTGTTGATATTTAGGACTTTCCCTCACTCAATTTTAATGGTTTTGTTATTATAAACAATAGTTGTTGGTATTGATTGGTCATTCATATCTTTTAATGGATCTTCTTCAATTTCGTTATCTAGGGCTGCTTCGATCATGTAACATTTTAGATTGGATACAACATTTGGTTGGTTAATGTAAGTGTTAATGATGTCATCTTACGTTTGATCCTTAAATTCAAGAGCATCTTCTATAGTTAGTGGTGATCGAATGTTTTCAGTTAAATATGATACAAGTTGTTTTTTCATTTTTATTATTGCTAAGCTTGGCTGAGCTGGAGGATATAAAGCTAAATTCTTCACATTACTTCCTCTTGCTATAGTCATGCTGCCTGTTCGACAGATTACGTAAGCATCTGAGGTTGCTAGCCAAGGTCTTCCTAAAATTAGGGGATGTCTATCTAGCTGGTATCTATGATTGATGATCAAAAAATCTGTTTGGCATTCCCAAGAATCTATAGACACCATAACATCCTATAATGTTCCTTTTGGTTTGACTACCAATCGGTCAGCCAGTTCCAGTGAGGTCATCGTTGGATCGAAGGATGTAATGCCAAGCTTTTGACAGGTTGTTGTTGTAAGAATATTAATGGTTGCTCCTATGTCAACTAATGCATTGGGGAAGGAGTGTCCATTTAATTGTACCATGACTATAGGGTTTTCTGGGTCCTAATATTTTATTGGTGTTTCTCTACCTGATAATAAATCTGACAAAGTTTCAATTATGTGGACAATTGGAGTTGTTTTTATTTTCCTCTTCAGCTTTTTCGTGCATAATTCCTTAACAATTTTTACATAAATTGGAATGTCCTGAATAGCTCAAAGGAGAGGTATTTTTACACACAAATTTTTTAATTCTCCAAAAATATCAAAATAGAGATATTCAATTGAGCGGGGTATAATTAATCTCTTTGGGAAGGGTGGAGAAGAGGTAATAGTTTGATCATGACTTTTATATTATATTCTCCACTTGAGGTGCTTGCTGTATAGGTAACAAATCTTCTAATTGTATATTTTTATCCCCCTCTGACTCTATTATCTGTCCAGACCTTAATTTAATCTCATTACACTCCCTGAACTCAGTTTCTGGCTCTGGCCCTTTAATAATTTTCACATATTGGAGTGGTCTATTGTTGGGGTTCAGGTTGGGCTATGGTGGGAGCTGTGGTCATAAGTTGGTCTGAGGGTTCTGTTGCAATGTGTACGGTGCTGGTAGTGTACTTTGAGGTAGGGTGATTGTTCCTGCTGGCTGGTTTGTAGGTCTTTGCGAACTTGACTGCTAATTCTGGTTTTGTGAAGTGGAGGGTGGCCATTGAGATGGATATGCATTATTCTGCCAGAATGGTGGAAAGTAAGAGGAATTTGGCCAATTGTTGTTTTGATTTGATTGGTTGGACCAAGATGGCATAGAGAATGGTTGTTGTGACCAATTAGGAAAAGGTCGTTGGTTCTGCCACGTAGCTCCTGGGTATTGTTGAGAATTGTATTGCGAGGGTTGAAAGAAAGAAGATGGGTCAATAGGCATACCTGTTTGTCATGCTTTCCATTGGCAACGTTGATTTAGCAGGTAGATTAGTTTTGCTTCTTCTTCTGCCTCCTTATAAACTGCTTTTAACCCTGGGAGTGATGGGACACTTTCTATGGCATGATCTTTAGTAATTATGGCACAGGTTTGTACCATATCTAGTGGGCATTCTTTGTGATTATGCTTTTTCTTACATCTCATACAAAATATCACCAAGTTTTGTTCTTCTTTAGCTTGCTTCTGCTTGTCTTGCATGATATCTAATTGCGTCATCAAAGTTCCCCTGATATCTATTTTGAAATCCTCTAGTAGGTTGCCTATTTCTACATGAGTAATGCTCCTTCCAGAGATTTTGTTGTCCCTGGTGGTCATGTCACTTTTTGCTGGTTTCAATCTTGTACTACCTCTTAAGCACTTGATACACAAATTAATAATGTTAGCATAGTTTTCTTGATATATATCACCTTTACCCATAATATTTGATGTCTCTATATATTGGTCTTTCATTCCTTTAATCAGTGTAGCTTTTAGCACATTATCAGGTAAAGGCAGAGTTGCATAGGGAGATCGCTAGAGATTATATTGAAAATGTTCCACATACTCTTCCAATGTTTCACTAGGTCTTGCTACCATTTGGAATATTTTGTATTTGAATTCCCTAGATATATAATAGTCCTGATATTTTTTAAGGAAAGCAGTTTTCATTTGATCCCAATCATTTATTGTGCCCCCACCAAGTCCCATAAACCAACGTAGGGCTGCTCATTTTAACGTAGAGAAAAACAACTTTAGTTTCTAGGGGTCAGTGGTATAATCGTAAGCCTCATATAATACATCAAATTCAAATAGAAATGCATCTAGATCCTCTGATGTGAGTCCATGAAAGGTGGGAATATTTTGGAGAGGGATAGCTTTCATTGGTGCATTGATAGATGTGTCAATGATGGGATACTGTAATGTAGAGGTCTGCGATGCTTGTGGATTGTTGGCCATTTTATCAAATATATGCCAGTACCCTTTCGGGATCTCTAGAGAGTTATTCCTATGCTGACTAGAAGGGGTTGGAATGATCTTAACGACACTCCCTTGGTCTAGAATAATGAGTGTTCCTTGCTCAATTACTCCCTGAGGGGATCTTGGTTTGTCTATTTCCCCTGTTTCTCCTCCTCCTTTACGAATATTACAAGAATTCCCTTCTTGTGAGGGGCTTGGGTGCAAATTTTCAATATCTTGAAAATTCTTCTCAGTTAATTCTATTTTACTACGGACCTCAGCGTAGGCTATAGATGGTGAGCTTGTGGCCCAAAGGGAGATAATAGGTTGTCTAGAAGCAACTATTCGAGGACCTACTCATGGATGAGATTCGACTTTCTTTAAGATGTCATCTATGAAAGTTGATCATCCAAGGGTCATGGGTCCCTTAGATTTTTCAGGTTTGGGTAGTGGAATTAGATTGTTTTCAAGTTTTTTCTTCTTAGTTATTCATGCAGACAATGCAAATGTTTATCTCTACCCTAAGTTCCTAACAACTTTGCTGGAAAGCGGGAGGGGGAGCAGGCATTTTACATGCTCCGTACGTAGGTTCTTACCTTCCATTTTTAATACCTATTTCTCTCTCAACACATAAGCATCAAATACCTACTTTAGTTTTCTGTAATTGTGCTAAAAAGCAGGTGGAGGAGCAAGCACTTTACTTACTCATCACGTAGGTTCTTACCTTTTGTTTTCAATACCCAATTCTTCCTCCACAACAAATATCATATGTACATCACTCTTTGTAAATGTCTACACTCTCCCTAGAAATGGCGCCAAAATGTTGGATGATAAAAGGGGCATTTTAAACCTCCTAATTATCCCACGTTAATTGTCAACTAGCGCAAGTCCTCTTATTTCAAGAGTGTACACAGTATGTGGTTGCTATTAATTCGGAGAGCAATGTTTCATAAATTGTAGTATAGATCTTTTAAATACAAGAGTAAATGGATGCATCTAATAAACTCCAACTGCAATCATTAAAGGTAATATAACATCTAAAATTCAAGACTCAATCTTCTACCGAAATTGTAATCAATCCTTACTCAAGCAATTTGACTAGCAATGGCATGAACTGATAGTACAGTAGCAATAACTCATCTCTTCTTAACTGATTTAATTTAAATCAAACCCAATCTCCAGTAAATAATCTAAACATCAATGATATCAATCTGAGAGTCCAACACCGATAGTTAATACTCTTTATAGTTGATCAAATCAAGTTGAACATTTATGTAAGTAACTCATTATGAAATGAAAGTGAATTGAATTGAATGACAATGTTGTAAGTCATATAAAGCGGAGATATTCTGTGAACACAAAAAAACAATAAACAACGAAGGAGATAAAATCATAGAAAGCAAGAAAACTATCAAACCATCACACTTGCGAGAATTGGAAATGTATGACACAAAGGAAGCAGTTAAATCTACCAAAGGCCGGGCCTTTAGCCGCCAGCGGACACTGCTAAGTTACTTAAGTTAAGATGAGGGGAAAAAAACTTCACTTATCTATTAATCATCGAATGTAAGTAGCATTACAATAAAACAGTGTTCTCTCAACAGCAAGAGTCAGTAATTAAAATTACAAATTCAATAACAATGGAGATTCTCCCCTTTCTTCTTGCAATCGTCTCCTTTTATAATAGGAAAGGATAAAAGATAAATGGTAAAGGTGATCCCTCAGGATCTCTCGATCCTGAGGGATTCACAACCAATTTCCAACTTCAAAAATCCTTCCCTTTTTCATGCTGATCCCCCTGATTCGTCCTTAGCCTTGTCTGCAACCGCTGTGTTCCTTCCTTAGCTTGTTGATTTTTGTTGTTCCTTTGCTAGGGAACATCAATTGTCCCTTTAGTTTTTTTCCTGCATAAAGAAGGGTAATAATTAGCTAAATCGTAATTGTAGATAATTCCTTCATTTCTTACCATAATTCCTCAATATATTAATGCATTAATATATAGAAAATATAAGAATAAAGGAAAAGCATGATGAGATTAATAGTAATTACATACCCATTTTGAGACTCAACACATGGATAGGGAGGTGTTCATTCCCACACAAGCCCTTACCTCAATGCAACAAGAAGAGACACCAAAATCCAATGCTAGATATAGGAAAGAAGGGGAATATGAGGAAGAAGAGAAAAAGGGAAGAGAAAAGACAAAGGAAGGAAGAGGAGAATAGAAACTTAATAAATGATAGATTTTCACCTTATCATCTCTGATGTACTTGACATATCTCAATAGCTCCAATAGCTTACTCACATAATCATCCATGGTCATCTATTCCAACATTCACTCATGGAATTCTTTGACTTGACAATAGGAAAAGACACCCCTGAGGAGCTCTCTAGATCTCAAAAAACTTGGAAACATGGGAAACAAATAAGCCTCTCACTAGGGAACACAGAATAAGAGGTGGTTGCTACCTTAGCCACACTTAGCACACCTGTAAAGCCTAAGATAGTAGACCCCAAGAAAGGCCCGTTGTAATTTAAGAGGAGAAAGGGAATCGTGATAAAACAAGGGAAACCTTAACGTCCTTCAATTGTCCCAATCAAAACTAATGATTCATCCAACCAAGGAGGAGAATTGGGACTTGGTGAAGGGAAAATTTAGTGGGTAGCCTCCCTTAAAGTCAAGGGTAAACAACATTTTCCACCAATAAGGAGGCCCACCACAATATAAGTCACATCTAAGAATATCAAATCGCAAGCTACCAAGCTATATGGCAAGGAAGAGGGGCTACAGGAGAAGGAAGAGGAGTTATAGGCGAAAACAATGGAGCTACAGGAAAAAATAGGGCTACTACAGGAAGGAACATACCTTCTACAGGAGCAACAAGGAATGCTACAAGAAAGGGTAACCACATCAAAAAGGGAAGGAGAAGACTTCCAAGAACTCCAAGAGGTTGAACCACAACCTAAGATTAGATCCTACTACAAATTTGTTGAGAGAAGTAGGGTTATACCAGAGAAATTTGCAGCCCCCTTCTTATTCAAATTTGAAAGAGAGAGGGGAAAAACTCAAAGATGGATGCAGATTGAAAAATAAAGGAAGGTAGAGGATGTGGGTATTATGGAGGATAAATTGGAACAAATAGGTAGAGGAATGAAATAATGCTACCAAGGCCATGAATGAAATTCACATATGTGAGTGAGTTAGTCAGAGGGTGAGCAACACCTTCAATAGGGAGGTGATGTTGGGTCACATCAATAGGTATATTTTGTGGAAGATGATGAACCCAAGTGAATGTGGAGATCTAAGGGAACCCGATTTGTAAATTTCGATATTTTAGAGGGAATCATACCTCCTCTCAAGGGAGTTTCCCCTCACTCACCTTTTGTATAAATAAATATCCCTAAGGCCTAATTAGGATTCAAAATTTTTAAGCTAGGAAGAGTTATTAAAGTCTGATTACTTGAGATTGTTATCTTCATTTTGAGATTGTGTATTTGCACTCTATTTTTTGTTAATGAAATATCCTTTGTGCATCTGCATCTGAGTTATATTAAGAGGATTAGAACTCTTGGGTTGGGGTCTAGCCTAGAGCTTTTAGTCCCTCTCATGTATTTTTCCTTTGTTCTAGTTCAAGTTGTTGTGCTTCTTTCCTTTTTGAAGTAGGATTTGGATTGAAAACATTATAGTTGCAGCTTTTATCACCACCTCTCTTGTGGGAAGCATGGTTAAAGATTCTACAACAACAAGCCAAAAACATGTGCTTATCATTTCTTGGAAAATTACAAGGGTTTAAATTAAAATTATTTTGCATGCTTCGTTTCTACACCTTATAATTTAATCTCATGATTTCGCATAAAATAGATCTTGAAGAAATAAAATTGAACTCATCCTTTCCACTTTGGTTAATTTTACTGCAGTATTGAATTGTAGATATATGTTGTTGATTTCTAGTTTGTTGAGTCTGCTAGTGACATGCAGTGGTTTGCAAACTCTTCCACATCCACTTAGACATCTCCATTCTCCCCCTAGAAACCTCATACTGCTCTCAAGCTCTGCCACTGAGATCATCCTTTCAAGGGAAGTTAAGGACACCATTGGCATGAATGTTTGTGCAAGATAGGCATCTAAGGGGTGCTAAGCTTGGAAAAATGCCTCAAACATCTTTCATTCATGCACATCCACCTTCTTTCACCTTCAGAATACCTTATTTTTCCTTTGAAAGCTCTCAGATTCACTCCTGTAGCGAAACAGGGCACTCTTAGAGTGAAACAGAGCCTCCTATAACACCCAATAATAGTCTTGTAAAACTATTTGAATTCAGCCAGATTTGCCATAGGATATTGCCTTGTGAATTTTGAAGTTGAATAATGGTCCCCATGTTTTGATTCGATTATTAGAGAAACTCCCGAACCATTCTAAAATTATCCTTCCTCCACTGCAAAAAAAGCAATAAGTAGATTAGAATTTGTTTTTTTGAATTCCCTAATCATGTGTTGTAGACTAAATTTCTTCATCTCAAGATTTTTTCAATTAGATTAATGACTCATGCAAGTATAATGTTGATTCTATTGGTTTGTAAATAGAGTAGCCTATTTTATTTCTGTAACTATTGTAGCCTTTTTATTTCTTACAGTTACAAGTAGCCTCTACGTTTAATGAATGGTAATTTCATTTATGCTACTAGAATAATGTTCATTTCCTTGCAAATATGATATGATTTCATAGAAATTATATTTGTAGTTAGCTAAAGGAGTGGTATTTGCATGCATTTATCTGATCCAATGATTGAGAGTGACATGAGTAGAAATTAAGTTACTATACATATGACACTATCACCTTTAAGTTTGTATGAACTCCAGGTTAATAATTTAAGTTGAGAGCCTTTGGAGTTACAACATTCCTGATGCAATACCAGGGCCCATCACTAGTCGGCTAGAGAAGGAGAGTAGCTTGAAAGCAAGGCGTCCCCTCTCTTTTGTACATAGTATGCCCCCTACAATCCACCCCGACGTCTACCACCTCAAACAAATTTGCATCATTACCCAAGCCAACTCAATTATACCCAAAGTCACTTCATACTGTTCACTTCCCCATCTCTCCATCAGGTCTATTTAAAATACTTCTTGAGCATTAATGACACATAGGGAAATCATTTAACCCCATGTCTTAGGATTCCACTTGGTCATTTTCCAATCCCATCGGGGAATATTTTTATTTTCTTAGAAGAGTTTACAACATGTTATAATCCTTCATATTCATGTCTGGAGGGCATTGGGAGGTGATTTCTAGGTTTGACTCTTGAATCCACTAATTGGATAAGTACTCGGCCACCTAAGTATTTGTTCTACTAGTATGTAAAATAAGGACATACGAGGAGGAAAGGAGCTCCAAAATTATATCTACCTAACATTCGAGTCTCTAGCTTTTGATAACTTTGGAGGTAGGGGTTCCATTGATCAATCTCTCGATAGTGTACATCACTAGAGAGGAGTCACCTATAATATGAAACTTGTGTACCTCCAACCAATGCGCTAGTAAAAGACCTTTCTCTTGTGCAATGAAATCAACAAAATTATTTGTTATAGTGCCAAAAATGTTAGGGAATAGACAAATTGGATTCCCTTTATCATCTCTACGGATTCCACCAAACCTTTCCTCTTCGAGATTACATTTTAACACCCCATTAAAGTTCAACTTAACAAATCCCTAACATGGTCGAAGAAAAATCCAATTTTAAAAGAATCTCAGCTTGCTCCCCTTGTGCTTTCTAATCATCGACTTCCCACTTTTCCACCAATATGGATTCCCTATCATTCTCTTTTGTAGCACTCCAGATCATTTGAATTGAGGTCCCTTGGTTATCAAAGATGATCTTGCTATATTATTCTCATATATTTCACAATAAAAGACCAAGGATCAATTCCCAAGTGTTGTTTACAACTAGGTTATTAAAGAGTGCGATCCTCCATTGCTCCATGGTTTCCTCTATGTTATTCCTAGAGTGATCTAGATACCTGGAGGAGATTCTTATTTTACTCTAGAGATCTTCCACTTTGGTGCACGATTTTAACAAGTGCTCAATAATATATTCCTTGTTTTGACATATTGGACATCATGAAGGCCCAGTATAGCCTTTATGAAAAGTATGGTCCCATGTAAGGAGTTGATGATTCCATATGAGCCCAAGGAAGTGAGCTACTTTCAACCAGAGCTTGGTTGTCCATAGTTTCCTCCATAAGGGCTCACGAGGGTGTCCCTCCTATCTAGCTACTAATTTATAGGCTTCTCTGATTGTGAACATGAATTCTGACTGGTAACCCCATCTTAGTCTATCCTCCTCATCCCAGAGATGAACACTCTGATCTCACAACATGGTCTTAAGGATTAAATAGTTCTAAACTCCTTCTGTTGTTTTCCAATCACTCTTTGTTTTCCAAACATTCCAAGTGCAATGAGAGTCTAAGGGTTTCAAATAGTACGCTATCTTTATGGTGCCTTGGTTTTGTAGGATCTCCCTAAGAGGATCTAGATCAATCACATTGTCAAATTTAGGTAGTTGTTTCCAATATTATTCCCAGCACCAGGTTGATTCCCCATAATGCAGTTCCTAGAAGATATGATCCTTAATGATGTCAGTGGTCCTTCAATCTAGATACAAGGAAGGGACCCTGAGGGGTTTTCACAAACTCTAATCTTCTCTTCTATAGATATCACTTGACTATATTTCATGTCCAATATTCATTCCAAATATCTATTCCTTCGTGAAGCCACCTGTAACACCCTCCTCCCACATCTGCCTAAGAAACTAGCTAGCCATGGTAAACATGCGACGAAAGACGACTATGATATGATTCGAACTCCTAAGTCACATTAAGGAAGTGGAACTAGATGAAACACACTATACAAAAATTAATCATAAGATACAACACCCTGAAGAACCACTCCAATAATTTAGATAGCCTACCATGGGGTCACACTGAGATTTTGGACAATTTAAGGCTCAGTCGCTACCGTGATAGTCATGACTGTGACTAGAAATTGGAAGTCTCTCTCACAAGCTTGCCTCCCAGCAACTAGAGACCAAAATTGTTAGTGCTATGCCAGGGACTCTAGGATTTGAGCTCCTTTTTCATGCCGAGAACCCAGGTCACTGACCAGAATTGAACCATCTGCTCATATCAATAAAATAACATGGAAATGGAAGTACTAAAGAAAATACTTGTTCAAGAACTTTACTAGACCCCTGCTAGCCATGATAGGCATTTCGTAAACCATATTGAAAATATGTAATCTTGAGGTGATAATTAATATTTCTAAGCATAAGGGTCTCATACTTAGCTAAGAATCACTAAGAAAAATTGATGCCTCAACACGTCAACTACCATTCCATCTATTAGGTCATACATACAGTGATCATTAAATGACAAGTAAAAACGTGATGAGAGGAACACATGGATACTATCATAAAATACATACATAACTAGCATAATAGGAACATAAATACCCATGAAAGTGTAGCCATATATACCACATATAATCCATTGAAATGCTCATAGAAATACAGGGAGAAATACCCTTTCATTAATGATGAAAAATCCAAACCCATAATGGCAATTCCATGTTCCACTTGACCATAGAATGGCTGAGCCAAATCTCTCTTAAGCCATTCACCCTCATGCAATATTCCAAGCATGAATGTGGGATCTCATAGAACACATCAATAAACCCATCCAAGTCTTCTAGAGAACATCCAACTCAACCCATCAAATAATGATTCCACCTCATGGTTAGACATCAAAAAATGATCATCAGATTAGTCTTTATTGAAGCCTCCTAGGGATCTAAAGCATTTGTCCAACCATGGCTCCAGGACTAGTAACTCAACCCACCAAGGGCTCCATATCATTTGTCAAACCAAGGCCCAAAGACTAGGAACTCAACCCACCAAGGACTACATATCATTTGTCAAACCAAGGTTCAAAGACTAGTAACTCAACCCAGGCTGTTCCAAGTCTCTAGAGAGTTTGTCCAACAAAGGCTCTATGACTAGTAACTCAACCCAAACTAAGGAAACATGAGAACCAATAAAATCAAAATAATGAAACTAAACCCACATTCACCATGGAACCATAAAGGCTATGTAATATATTGTCAATCCCGGCCATCCTCCATGCGAATGACATATCAGAACCAAAAGTCCACATGGATATTCCATGCATGCCAAAACTAGTGAAGGAAACATATATGAAACTGAATAACTTCAAGAAAATCTGATGTAGTTTCTCATCTTGATGCCTTCTTGCACTTTCCTACTCTTCCCTTGCCTTCTTTCTTCAAGGATCCAAGTATGCTACACCCTCCAAGAGTGCTTCAAGAAAACTCTAGGTCTCCAAAAGTATGAGAGAGAGAGAGAGAGAGAGAGTAATGAGAGAGCTCCAAAATGGACAACATTACCAACTAAACCTCAGAAGCCTTTTTATGAATGAGGCTTCTCGTTTTCTCCATTTTCCATTATTTTCCTTTAGTTTCGTCTAGTCACGCAGCCTGTGACCTTTCACCTCCATTTTCTCCTAATTTCCATTATTTTCATAAATGAATGTGCCAAAAATTCCATTTTTCCTTTCCAAATCCTTACCCATTTCCTTTGCCCCTTTCCTTAATGATAACCAATGAAAAGTGATCCCCATCACTAGGATTTTGCCCAACATTCAACTTGGAATAAGTGTCCTATCATCTGTAGTTATTGTTTTTTGTTTATTTACTTTTATTACATGGAATTTTTACAAGGGTTGTTATAGAACCCTCCTCCTTGGGGGACGTTGTCCTCAACGTTCAATCACACATATACCTCCACAACCTACTGAAATAAGACATAATACTCATGGAGATTTATAATACAACACAATGAAGTATTTACAATGAAATATCTACTCAAAACAAAACATCACGATAACATGATAACATACAATATAGTGGATATTTATAACACAACTCATTATAGTATTTATAATGATCATCTTGTTGAGGACCAACCCACGTGATGTCATAACATCATGATAACAAGACCACATGATAGCATAGTAAGTGACAACATAATTGTAGTGACAAAACACCCATACCGAAAAGTATAGCTTTATAACATACCTCATGTCAGTATTTACATCCATATACGTGTGTACATATAGCAACATTACCAAAAATATATACCAAAACATACATCAAATCATATGCCAAAGCATATATCAAAACATACACTAAATTCCATATCTAACAATGTATTGAAACATCATATAACATATAACAGACCATCATAAAGTATATATCAACCACCATAAAGTATATACAAACCACCATAAAGAAACTTCTTTACCTCTACTGGAAAACAAGGAAGGATAAATAGCCCACATCTGATCCGCCATCTCCCATGTACCTTCATGGCAACCAAAATGCTTCCATTGCACTTTAACTTTCTTGATTACTTAGTTCCAGAGCATGAGCACATTTTTTTGCAATATACATTGAGGTTCCAACTAGGATTCTCCATCTAGTTCCACCTGTAATACAGACCAGTCAATCACATGACCAACATCCTTAACATACTTCTTAAGAAATGAAAGATGTAAAACATCATGGAATTTCACTATTAGAGGCAGTGAAAGTTGATAGGTTACTAGCCCAATCCTCTTAATAATAGTGAAGGGTCCACAAAACCATGGTGCCAACTTAGTGTGTGATCCAATCCAAAAGGAGATCTTCTTCAGCTCGAGTTGCAAATACACATGTTCCCTAACCTGGAATGCCTTGAAAACCTTGTTACTATATGCATAACTCTTCTGTCTATCCTATGTTTCCTTTAGATTCATATTTATCACCTGCATCTCCTAATCCATGTCTTCGAACATATCTGATCAAATCAATACCTTGCTAATTGGATCACTCTAACTGATAGGGGAGTTATGAATCCATCCACAAAATTCCTCAAAAGGACCCATCCTTAATGAATCTTAATAATTGTTGTTGTATGCGAACTCAACTAGTGGAAGATACTCTTCTTACTTCCATTGTTTATGAATCACATACATCCTCTACATATCCTCCAATATCTTGTTGACCCTCTCTGTTTTTTACATCTTTCGGTGGATGATAAGTTGTGCTAAAGGAAAAATTTGTGCCCACACCTTCAAATAACTCCTTCCAAAACTTGGAAGTGAACTTTGCATCCCTGTCTGACACAATGCAGTCCAACTACATCTCTAATGAATAGCTATGCCACATTGCTAGCTGAGAATGTCAACTTCACTGGAATGAAGTGTGCAACCTTTGTTAACCTGTCCATAATGACCATGATGGAATCATGTTGTTTCATTGCTTTAGGCAACATTCTGATGAGATCCAAGGAAATAACCTCTCATTTCCATTCAGAAATTGCAACTAGCTGTAGTAATCCACCTGGAAGTTTACGCTCTGCTTTCATTGACTGACAATCAAAACATCTAGCCATAAACATTGCTACATCCCTCTTCAAATGCAACCAATAGTAAAATATCTTCATTACAGTTAATGTCTTTTGATACCCTAGGTGACTTGAATAAGGTTTAACATGAAACTCCCTCAAGATCACCTTCTTGATCTCACTATTATCTGGCACATACATCCTGTCTCGGAACCTGACCAACCCATCTACTTGTTGTGGCCAGCAACAACCCCCCCTTTTTCATTTAAATGTTTGTCCAAAATGCTAAATGAATGGGGACCCCTAGTTTAATTTTGAGAAAAATCAAGTTTTCCTTCTTCAAAATAAAGCTACCATCGTAAGCTTAGAGAGGTCTTTCGAATACTTTTAACCTAATTCTACGATAAGGTAAAGGTCTTTAAAAAATTGCATTACAAACAGATAGGAAATGCCTTCATTCCCTTATAAAATTGGTATGCGCAAGGCCCCCCATGTTAAGCCTAACGTCGCATCGCAGTAAGTAATGTTCATAAGGAAAAACCTCAAGATCTGCCGATCTGCGATAACACCGATCGTAAGATCGCATATCGCAGAAATAAACTGGCAATACTTAACAAAAATCAAACTTCTGCGACCCGCGATGTTGCGACCTGCGATGTTGCGATCACCGCGATGGCGCAATCTGCGATCTGGCGATTTGCGATTAGCGCGACTTGCGATGGCACGATCTTCAATGTAATATAAGCAAATCATGAATCATTTAATCACGAAGCCTTCGGACACGCCATTCAAAGAAAAGCCACTTACCATAATCTGACCCCAGATCATTTGCTTTTAATGATAGTAAATGGATTAGTTGTCAGCTATTGAATGAAATGAAGACGCGTGCTTTTCTAAAGAATTATTTCACGTAAGGTGGCATATTTGGTATATCTGTTGCATTTAAAACTCTCCCATCACCTTTCTCAATCAGTCATTTCCACTTCGCTCATAATCTGCAGGAACTAAGAGATAAGAAGATTCAAAAGCCAAACGCAGGAGCAAATGGGAAAGAAACATAAAGCCCAAGGCTCCGAGACGAAGGAAAATACGAAGGAGATGGCGCCCTTGTATACAGACACTGCATGCAACAGGGACGCATGAATTTCGACCTGGGAAGGCATGTATAGGCTGCTGGAGGAAGAAAATCCTAAAGTAATGAAGGTTGATAGTGTCGCGGGATCACAAAACTCTTCCGAGGCATCCTTAGAAGAGTTGGCATGTTCATTTCTTTACCGAATAGCAGCTAGACCCAAAATTTTGCCGTATACAGATATGATCAGATGGATACTTGACAATGCAGAGTTACAAGGAAGACAATTCAAAGTTCAGGGACATGGGTTCATAGGGTCATTCACCACTCAAGACTTAAAGCTTATGTATCATCTTCCTGAGCCTTAGACGACCTATAACACGCAATTTGTTAAGAAATTTGCAGCAGAGAACCCAAATCTGGCAGAAGCCACTAAAGAATGGACCAGAAGAGGGGAGCCGCTAAAAAAGGACAAAAACGGTATGTACAGCACTGGTTCCCTCACATCTCCGCATTGTTTTGGTGCGGCCATGCTCTGCAGGCTGTTTGGGATGCCAGACATAAATAAATTTTCGTCTGAATGGCTAGCACTCATAGACGCCGCCACGAACGCCGATATCGTGGATTGGGCCAAAATATTTTCTGATAACCTATACACTGTTGTTATGAATTACCGGTCTAAGAGATCCTTGTCTCAAAGGGTCTATCCTCCTTTTTATCTATCTGCTTATATTATGGATTCTATTTGCTATGTATCTAAATTCCAAACAATGGGTTGGAAATGGACTACCCAGGACCCGTCACCTATTCATGTTTATCACAAAGTATTATGGGATTCCCAGTTTGCCCCTCACTTCTATCAGATTTTCCATGGGCTCATCTTACCCCTGTATAGGATGATGTATGGTGAAGAACCCCAGAGGTGCTCACCCGAAGCAAAAATAGACATCATCCCTATCGCAAGATGGTTCGGGGAAGAATGGTTCACTTATATTAGAGTGTTTGGGAGCACCATGCCTCCACATGTCCTACCTCTATATGTCCTCGACAAACTTTTGGCTCGGGAAATTGCCTATCAGACTTGCTCAAAAGGTTGCCTGACCAAAGAGCTTAAAGACAAGAAGAAGGCCATATGGCCTCAGTTTCCTGTAGCTTCTGGGGCCTTCTCATTGCTCGATGTAGGACACGCTTTTGCCGAAGTAGAGAATGTGACGTCTCTACAGTTATTTAAATTCCCCGCTCGGCCTTTTGACCTAAATAATGTTTCCCATGATCTCACTATAAGTGTTAGAATAAAAGTGTTCGTTGGAAAGAAAGATTTATTTGATGATTTGTTTCAAAGTAAAAGTTCACTCCAGGAAGTTTTGCGAGAAGCTCGGTCCAGGTTATCCCCAGATGACCTCCAAAGATTTTTGTTATATAGAGAAAGAAGGCTGGCCAGTGTTCCTCTAGAAAAGCTGGGACTGCTCGCCAGAGAGCCTACTCCGAGTGTTAGCCTCAGCGGAAACTCCAGTACTTCCAAATCCAAATCTGACGCTGCCCAAGGAAGACCTGAACGTTCTAAAAAGTCTGCAAGCGACCAAGGAAAAAGCGAAGAAACAGCTAAAGATAGAGCTCAGTCAAGTGCAATGTCACAACAACAAGTTATCGCCTCCCCACTAAGAGATGTCCCTCCTCCCGTCATTAAGTCGCCACTCGTCACAACAGAGCTCGACAAGGAATGGGAAAACTTCAACGAGCTAATCAGCCTTGAAGGGCAAGTCCCAAGGACACCCGTGAGCAATGCACAGGTAACACAAGAAAAGGTTTCGACCATGGTTGGTAGTGTCTCAGAAACAGAGCACAGTCATATCGCTCTGCCTTCTGAGCTTCTACTTAGTGTAGAGGAAATTCACGCACTGGATGTATTCTATAGTCCCCAACATAAAGCAGTTGTGAGGAGACAAAGAAAGAAGAGAAAGCTAGAGAATACACTCTCACAGGACGCTGAACATTTAGACGTCTTATGGAAAGACCCTAATAACAACCTGACAGAAAATCTCACGAAATTGTCTCAGATCGCAGGAGCATACGCTTCTGCGACTATCGACAAGGCGTCAGAAGTTCAACAACTATTGAGGGAACAAGAAAACCAAATACAGCTACTACAACAACAGCTACAACAAGCCAATGCTAGTATTGAAGAGTCCAAACAACTCGAGAAACTACAAGAAGACTTTCAGCAGATGCAGGTAAGCTATCAAAGAAGCCTAGATGAAAAAGGAAAGCAGTTGCAAGCTTTACAAGAAATACACAAGGACGAGCCGAAGCTTGTCGAATTTGTTTCAGAGTCTACTGGCTTAAATGAACAACTTCTGCAGCAACAGGAAGAGTTGGGACATAAAATATTGCAGTGGAGTCACTATTGCGAGTTGAGCGATAAACTCACCAATCAAGTGACGGACTTGCGAAGTGACTACGACCAGATTGACAGACGAGTGACAAAGTATTTATCTTGGCAGGATGGAGAGGAAGGGAAGAGAGAAAATGCACCCAGAATAAACAAGAGCCATAAAGAATTTCTCTTTAACAAATGGGACAATCAAATCAGGCAGGCAGAACAGGCGGCGGAGATAGCGGCGACACAGGCGAGCGTTCTTATCGACTGTGTAAATGAGAATTTACACAGAGCCAACTTAATCACAGAAACCACCCTGGGGTATCTACCAAACAAGTCACGAATGGAGGCAGAATGGAAGCAGAAGGCGCAGGAAAAGGGAAAAGCGATCCAGGCATTGAACAGGTTGAATTGGGAGTGTTACTTGGCATACTTAGCAAGCCACACAGTCAATGGATGACTGTGAAATGCATCATAAACTCAGCCGAGAAAGTAGTGCCAGCTCTCATAGATTCTGTTTTCGCAGCCAGCTCAGCACAGAAGTCGGCCAACCGACTCTTCTCAAATCCATGATGAACACTTGCAGTTTTAAGGACCAAATTTAGAAGTAGCTTATTTTTAGAAGTTTGTTGTTTCTTTTTGTTTTAGATTAGAAAAAGGATGGTCATTTGAGAACCGTATCCTAAAATTTTGTAAAAACACTATTATTAGAATTAGGAAGTAGTATTTTAACCCTTCTCATGCATTTAGTGAAGGGTCCAAAGATTTGTCAAAAACTTATCCTCAAAACATGCACTTCTGCACCCTCAAAGGAGGTTTTGATGAATGGATGGATCGAGATTTATTTTTACTTGCATTTTTGATATCTGTGACTAATGTTGCACTTTTGTACTTTTGGTAGATGTTAGAACAAGTAGAGATAGATCGTTTTTGCTTGAAGCTTATGGGTAGAATTAGTCATAAATGGTACTTTTATCTCTTGGCAATTCCTGCTTATGTTCTTTAAGTGATTTATAGTTTCAGTTGTTTATATGTCATTGTATGAATGTATGGGTTATCATTTGGCACTTCTGTACGGTGGAGTCATATTGTTTATGTCTAACATATGAATAGCTTATTATGCGATATGTTGTTCACAACTGTTTTGCCTAACTTCTTATGCAAAGTGGTTTATCTTTAATGATTTCTATTCTTATGATAGATGATCTTTATTACCAGTTATTGTTCGAAATCTCTTTAGATCGCATAATGGAAGATATACATCCCGGGTTAGAATAGATTTGATGTGTTGTTTCTCACTAGATTACAATAACATAGAGTAAAGTTAAAGAATCTGAATTAGATTAGCTTTAAAGTACTCTTAGATCAGCATTATTCAACTCTACACACACACACACCTAGTTCGGGAAACTGGTCCTGTTATCCCCAGTCAGACCCGCTATACCAAACAGATAAGGAGCTGCCAACCAAGGTCCGGACCGGGTGGGTATCCCCCTTGTTGTCGACCCGATTTTCGGGGCTTCAACATATTTGGCGCTAGAAGGAGGGTCTGAACATAGTGTCTGTTGGAATGATTTTCAATCGTAACATTTGAATCTGGATGGCTGCTCACAAAGTTCCCATCAGGAGTTGCATCCATGTTCCTACCTCTTCCAACACTCCACCTGAAGTGGTAAGACTCTTGTCCCGGGTAAAATTCAATGGTAAGAATAACTCTTCTACTTTTAATCATGCTCTTCAGTTTATTCAAAGAGTTTCAAGTTATGATATTCAAAGAATTGATGAAGGCGTTTTATGCAGAATTTTTACTCTTACATTCACGGCGGAAGCTAGAAAATGGTGCAGAAACCTCCCAGTTGCATCGATTCACAGCTGGGACCAATTCGTCAAGATTTTCATTCTTGCATTTGATTGTTATGACTATGACCAAGTATACGATGAAATTTATTATCTTCGGAAAAAAGATGAATCTATTAGGGATTTTAATATGCGATTTCATCTTGATTGTCTAAAGTACGATCTTGAAAGTGAACTCATAGATGAAGAATCTTTAGATTATGCTGAACATTCCCTACCTCCTATATCTGATCAAGCAGAAATTAGTTCGAGTTTTGTTTCATTTCTTTCTAATATGAACGAGAACTCCAATTTGAATAAACAAATTGCTCATAATGAAGAAAGCCCTCAAAGCCTAGGAGTTATCCATACTCTAATACAAGAAGACAAAAGCGAGGACGTTGGAGGGAAGCCTGCCTAGGAACCAGGAGATGACTTTGATACAAGGTCAGATAATATCGTTGCAAGTCAACAAATGCAGATGCCAAGGTTAGAACAACAAAATATTTCTCTTTCAAAAAGCATCAGTATACAAAGGTATGATCTAAACCCCGATGTCTATGTTGAATCTGATGAACGAAGATTTTTTCATGATGATAGTTTTAAATGCGTTGCTTCAGAATCACACTTCTCTCTTTATCCTGATGTTTTTAATGATGATAAATTTTCCCCTCTCAACATTAAATATATTTCAAAAAACACAGAGGATAATTCAAATAAGTCGTCGCTAGATTTTCAAAATAAAGAGATAGCTATAGAACATCCTTTGATTGTTTCCAAATAAGGATCACTTGAATCACCTTGTCTGAAATTATATGACCAAAAGGAAGAATCTAGGGAAACTGGTAAAATTAGTTATGATGGTTACTTTGCCAACGATGATGTTATTGATCTATTTCAAGTAACCCATCAAAGCTCAAACAATGAGAGATATTCTAATTCAGAAAACATATCATTCAATCCTCATTTCAAGGCCAAAGATCATTCGCCTGATTTTCCTGACCAAGACGATATCCCGATCTATGATTCATATCATGAAGAAACCCCCATGCCTGTTCACAATCATAATTTATCTTCTGATTCACAAGACCTGGCCAGTTCTTGTGAACAACAAAATTTCACAATCTTATCCCAGTTGTGCTGTAACTTTATTTGTACAAAAAACCTTTTTTTTTGTTGTTCCCACTTGCACTCATTTTGTACAAAATCGGATTGTGTTTTAAATTTTCAGACTTTCGATAGATTATTCTGGTATGTCGAGCACCTTATCAAAGAATGTCCAAAAGACGAGCTACCATTTTGGAAAGCTAAACTGTGTCAAGGAAGTACAGAACTTCCTCTATTACGAGATCATCAAGCTATAATGGGACTTCATCCTTATTTTTATGATCCAATAGATATCCAGTTGGAAAGAAGTTTTTGCGAGAAAGAAATTTCGGACAAGATTCCAACTGAAGTTATACATTCTTATTCCGCATCTAATGTTAACAGTCCAAGAAAAGTTCCGTTCTTAACACTAACGTTGGAAAGTTACATACGTGTAGGAATAAAAATGAGAAGGTGGCTCCATTGGAAATATCATTTCACCTAGTCAAATTTTGTATATAGTTAGCGTAGGTAGGAGTTTAGTTAGGTAGTTAGGTTTACTTTTGAATAGTTGATAGTCAAAATAAGAGAAGAGATTATCTCTATTTTCTACACAACCCTAGGGAATGTTTGCTTCTCACTTTGTTAAGTATTTTTCTCCATAAATAAAGTTTGCTTTGGTCAACAGCATTTGACGTTTACAAAAGACACCTTTTTTCTCTATCAAGATTTTGAACTTCTGCTTCTATGAATGACTAATTTTTTTTCTTTGAAACTTGATTTTTAGTATCAAGAGAACTTTAATCCAGATATGATATTAGTTTCAACTCCAAAAAAATTGAAGAAAGCAATCTTAGCGAAGCAATTGTTTTACGTAAGTACAATGAAAGGCATCAATGACAAAATGAGGAGTCCCAGTAGAAACAACGATTTCAAAAGAAGCTCTATTATTGTCGTCCAGAACTTTCTTAAGGAAGGAAAATTGACTTCCTCCCTGCTAAAGGAAATCATAGCATTCAGGGAAGCAATCCAATGAAAACACTATATCTCAAAGAATAAGAGGTCTCATCACGAGCCGACTTATCATCATCACAGATATTATAACTTGCTGACATTGCCAAAACTGTCCACCAAAACAGGGCAAGGACTCAAGATTGTTGCAATCAAAAGACAAGGGGTCTCATCACGAGCCAACTTGTTCAGCAAAAGTATAAATCAAGTGAGTGACTGTGTCATAATTTAGCCACCAAACCAAGACATTGTTCTTTAGAGAATAAAAAAGAAAAAGTGTCAAAATGGGTTTTTCTCTGAATGGTTGTAAACACACTTAAGCAGGATAAAGGATCATTACTGGTTAATAGGTAACCCTGTCGAGGCTAATGAACGCCCTGCTGGCAGCAGAAGGCTCTACCTGCGACAAAGAAGCATATTTAAAAAGGACTGCTATACAGGGAAGACTTTATTTTAATTTTTATTTAAGACCAAGTAAGGGCTGTTGTAAACGCAAGAACAAGCTAAGGATACAAGTAAATAGAAAGGAGTTGAAACGAAATATCATTGATAGTTATAAGTATAATATTTTTATCTTTCTATAATAATGTTTAAGTTTTCTGAGAATCTTTTTTTTTACTTTTAGAAGTTTGAAAAACACCAAAATAAGGTCAGAGATAACTGGTTCTCCCAAGTGAATCGTCAATTGTTGTGGCCAGCAACAATCCCCCCTTTTTCATTTAAATGTTTGTACAAAATGCTAAATGAATGGGGACCCCTAGTTTAATTTTGAGAAAAATCAAGTTTTCCTTCTTCAAAATAAAGCTACCATCTTAAGCTTAGAGAGGTCTTTCAAATACTTTTAACCTAAGTCTACGATAAGGTAAAGGTCTTTAAAAAATTGCATTACAAAAAGATAGGAAATGCCTTCATTCCCTTATAAAATTGGTATGCACAAGGCCCCCCATGTTAAGCCTAACGTCGCATCGCAGTAAGTAATGTTCATAAGGAAAAACCTCAAGATCTGCCGATCTACGATAACATCGATCGTAAGATCGCATATCGCAGAAATAAACTGGCAATACTTAACAAACATCAAACTTCTATGACCCGCGATGTTGCAACCTGCGATGTTGCGATCGCCGCGATGGTGCAATCTGTGATCTGGCGATTTGCGATTAGCACGACTTGTGATGGCATGATCTTCAATGTAACATAAGCAAATCATGAATCATTTAATCACGAATCCTTCGGGCGCGCCATTCAAAGAAAAGCCACTTACCATAATCTGACCCCAGATCATGCGCTTTTAATGATAGTAAATGGATTAGTTGTCAGCTATTAAATGAAATGAAGATGCGTGCTTTTCTAAGGAATTATTTCACGTAAGGTGGCATATTTGGTATATCTATTGCATTTAAAACTCTCCCATCACCTTTCTCAATCAGTCATTTCAACTTCGCTGGTAATCTGCAGGAACTAAGAGATAAGAAGATTCAAAAGCCGAAAGCAGGAGCAAATGGGAAAGAAACATAAAGCCCAAGGCTCCGAGACGAAGGAAAAACGAAGGAGATGGCACCCTTGTATACAGACACTGCATGCAACAGGGACGTAGGAATTTCAACCTAGGAAGGCATGTATAGGCTACTGGAGGAAGAAAATCCTAAAGTAATGAAGGTTGATAGCACCGCGGGATCAGAAAACTCTTCCGAGGCATCCTTAGAAGAGTTGGCATGTTCATTTCTTCACTGAATAGCAGCTAGACCCAAAATTTTGCCGTATACAGATATGATCAAATGGATACTTGACAACGCAGAGTTACAAGGAAGACAATTCAAAGTTCAGGGACATGGCCTCAGAGGATCATTCGCCGCGCAAGACTTAAAGCTTATGTATCATCTTCCTGAGCCTCAGACGACCTACAACACGTAATTTGTCAAGAAATTTGCAGCAGAGAACCCAAATCTGGTAGAAACCACTAAAGAATGGACCAGAAGAGAGGAGCCGCTAAAAAGGACAAAAACGGTATGTACAGCACTAGTTCCCTCACATCTCCGTATTGTTTTGCTGTGGCCATGCTCTGCAGGCTATTTGGGATGCTAGACATAAATAAATTTTCGTCTGAATGGCTACCACTCATAGACGCCGCCAGGAACGCCGATATCGTGGATTGGGCCAAAATATTTTCTGATAACCTATACACTGCTGTTATGAATTACCGGTCTAAGAGATCCTTGTCTCAAAGGGTCTATCCTCCTTTCTATCCATCTGCTTATATTATGGATTCTATTTGCTATGTACCTAAATTCCCAACTATGGGTTGGAAATGGACTACCCAGGACCCGTCACCTATTCATATTTATCACAAAGTATTATGGGATTCCCAGTTTGCCCCTCACTTCTATCACATTTGCCACTGGCTCATCTTACCCCTATATAGGATGATGTATGGTGAAGAACCCCCGAGGTGCTCACCCGAAGCACAAATAGACATCATCCCCATTGCAAGATGGTTCGGGGAAGAATGGTTCACTTATATTAGAGTGTTTCGGAGCACTGTGCCTCCACATGTCCTACCTCTATATGTCCCCGACAAACTTTTGGCTCGGGAAATTGCCTATCAGACTTGCTCAGAAGTTGGCCTGACCAAAGAGCTTAAAGACAAGAAGAAGGCCATATGGCCTCAGTTTCCTGTAGCTTGTGGGGCATTCTCATTGTTCGATGTAGGACACGCTTTTTCCGAAGTAGAGAATGTGACATCTCTACAGTTATTTAAATTCCCCGCTCAGCCTTTTGACCTAAATAATGTTGCCCATTATTTCACTATAAGTGTCAGAATAAAAGTGTTTGTTGGAAAGAAAGATTTATTTGATGATTTGTTTCAAAGTAAAAGTTCACTCCAGGAAGTTTTGCGAGAAGCTCGATCGAGGTTATCCCGAGATGACCTCCAAAGATTTTTGTTATAGAGAGAAAGAAGGCTAGCCAGTGTTCCTCTAGAAAAGCTACGACTGCTCGCCAGAGAGCCTACTCCCAGTGTCAGCCTCAGCGGAAACTCTAGTACTTCCAAATCCAAATCTAACGCTGCCCAAGGAACGCCTGAACGTTCTAAAAAGTCTGCAAGAGACCAAGGAAAAAGCGAAGAAACAGCTAAAGATAGAGCTCAGTTAAGTGCAATGTCGCAACAGCAAGTTATCGCCTCCCCACCAAGAGATGTCCCTCCTCCCGTCATTAAGTCGCCACTCATCACAATAGAGCTCGACAAGGAATGGGAAAACTCAATGAGCTAATCAGCCTTGAAGGGCAAGTCCCAAGAACACTTGTGAGCAATGCACAGGTAACACAGGAAATGGTTTCGACCATGGTCGGGAGTGTCTCAGAAACGGAGCACAGTCATATCGCTCTGCCTTCTGAGCTTCTACTTAGTGTAGAGGAAATTCCCCCACTGGATGTATTCTATAGTCCCCAACATAAAGAAGTTGTGAGGAGACAAAGAAAGAAGAGAAAGTTAGAGAATACACTCTCACAGGACGCTGAACATTTAGACGTCTTATGGAAAGACCCTAACAACAACCCAACAGAAAATCTCACGAAATTGTCTCAGATCACAGGAGCATACGCTTCTGCGACTATCGACAAGACGTCGAAAGTTCATCAACTGTTGAGGGAACAAGAAAACCAAATACAGCTACTACAACAATAGTTGCAACAAGCCAATGCTAGTATTGAAGCGTCCAAACAACTCAAGAAACTACAAGAAGACTCTCAATAGATGCAGGTAAGCTATCAAAGAAGCCTAGACGAAAAAGGAAAGTAGTTGCAAGATTTACAAGAAATACACAAGGACGAGCCCAAGCTTGCTGAATTTGTTTCAGAGTCTACTGGCTTAAATGAACAACTTCTGCAGAAGCACGAAGAGTTGGGACGTAAAATATCGCAGTGGAGTCACTATTGCGAGCTGAGCGATAGAATCACCAATCAAGTGACGGACTTGTGAAGCGACTACGACCAAATTGAAAGACGAGTGACAGAGTATTTAGCTTGGTAGGATGGAGAGGAAGGGAAGAGAGCAAATGCACCCAGAATAAACGAGAGGCATAAAGAATTGCTCTTTAACAAATGGGACGATCAAATCAGGCAGGCAGAACAGGCGGCGAAGACAGCGGCGACATAGGTGAGCATTCTTATCGACTGTGTAAATGAGAATTTACACAGAGCCAACTTAATCATAGAAACCACCCCGGGGTATCTACCAAACAAGTCATGAATGGAGGTAGAATGGAAGTAGAAGGCGCAGGAAAAGGGAAAAGCGATCCAGGCAATGAACATGTTGAATTGGGAGTGTTACTGGGCATACTTAATCAAGCCACACAGTCAATGGATGACTGTGAAATGCATCATAAACTCTGCCGAAAAAGTAGTGCCAGCTCTCATAGATTCTGTTTTCGCAGCCCAGCTCAGCTCAGAAGTCAGCCAATCGACTCTTCTCAAATCCATGATGAACACTTGCAGTTTTAAGGACCAAACTCAAAAGTAGCTTATTTTTAGAAGTTTGTTGTTTATTTTTTTTTTAGTTTAGAAAAAGGACGGCCATTTGAGAACCGTATCCTAAAATTTTGTAAAAAAACTATTATTAGAATTAGGAAGTAGTATTTTAACCCTTCTCATGCATTTAGAGAAGGGTCCAGAGATTTGTCAAAAACTTATCCTCAGAACATGCACTTCTGCACCCTCAGAGGAGGTTTTGATGAATGGATGGATCGAGATTTATTTTTTACTTGCATTTTGATATCTGCTACTGATGTTGCACTTTTGTACTCTTGGTAGATGTTAGAACAAGTAGAGATAGATCGTTTTTGCTTGAAGCTTATGGGTAGAATTAGTCATAAATGGTACTTTTATCTCTTGGCAATTCCTTCTTATGTTCTTTAAGTGATTTATAAGTTCAGTTGTTTATATGTTATTTCATTAATGTATGGGTTATCATTTGGCACTTTTGTATGGTGGAGTCATATTGTTTATGTCTGACATATGAATAGCTTATTATGTGATATGGTGTTCACAACTGTTTTTCCTAACTTCTTATGCAAAGTGGTTTACCTTTAATGATTTCTATTCTTATGATAGCTGAATGATCTTTATTACCAGTTATTGTTCGAAATCTCTTTAGATCGCATAATGGAAGATATACATCCCGGGTTAGAATAGATTTGATGTGTTGTTTCTCACTAGATTACAATAGCATAGAGTAGAGTTAAAGAATATGAGTTAGATTAGCTTTAAAGTACTCTTAGATCAACATTATTCAACTCTACAGACACACACACCCAGATCGGGAAACTGGTCCCGTTATCCCCAGTCGGACCCGCTATACCAAACGGATAAGGAGCTGCCAACCAAGGTCCGGACCGGGTGGGTATCCCCCTTGTTCTCGACCCAATTTTCGGGGCTTCAACACTACTATAAGACAATAATCCATACCCTATGCACCTACACTTGTATCTATACTCGTACATGTACCTATACTACCACCTATACTTGTACCACTACATGTACCTACACCTACACCTGTACCGGCGTCCTACTACAACCTGTGCACAATCTCCATATACCTAACATTCTATTAAATGACCTACAAGACCATATCATGTAAGTTTGTCCCATAGGATCTCATAGTTGGCAAGTGATTTACTAGTACCCATCTATTGAGAGAATCTTCGACCCTATTCTCTTTACCTTTGATGTACCTGATCTCAAAATCAAAGTCGTTGATCGTAGCCAACCACCTAGCCTGCCTAGCGTTCAGATTCTACTAGTGAAACAAATATCTCAACCCAATTTGAACACTCAAAAGTACACATCTCCTACCAAGAAGATAATGTCTCCACATCTTCATTGCATGTATGATCATTGCTAATTGAAGATCATGCGTGGGATAGGCTCATTCTCTTTTGGTTTTTGGGACTCACAGCATAACACTTGCCCATCTTGCAAGCATATGTGCATAACACAGAATCATTTTCCGGATATATAATCTTTAGTACTGGTGCATATGTCAATAACTACTTGAGTTGCTCAAAGCTATCCTCACACTCCTTAGTCCATTCAAACTTATTACCTTTCCTTTGCAATGATGTGATAGGATAAGAAATCTATGAGAATTTCTTGATGAAACTCCTATAGAGATTTCCAAACCCATGAAATATCTCACCTCATCTACATTCTTAGGAGCTACCCACTCCATGATGGCTCTTATCTTTTCAGGATCTACTGCAATGCCCTTCTTAGAGACAAGCCCTAAGTAGTGTACCTCAATCTGAAATAAACTACAGTTGTCGGGCTTAGCATACAACTGATGCTCTCTCAACAACCTCAACACTGCTACTAAATGCTCAGAATGCTCTTCCTCAGTTTTAGAATATACCAGTATATCATCAATGAACACAACAAAAAACTTATTCAAGTATGGATACAATGCACTCTTCATCAATCACATAAATGTAGCTAGAGCATTAGTTAATCCAAATGGAACAACAATGAACTCATAATATCCATACTTCGCCCTGAGCGTAGTCTTATGAATGTCTTTGTCTTTGATGTGTTCCTGATGGTATTTGGATCTTAGATCAATCTTCAAGAACACTGCTTCTCCCTTTAACTGATGGAACAAGTCATCAATCCTTGGCAAAGGGTACCTATTATTGATATTCACTTCGTTCAACTGCCTATAGTCAATGCATAATCTGAGTGTGCCATCTTTATTCTTTACAAACAATACCGATCAGCTCCATTGTGACAAACTTGGCCTAATGTATCCCTTGTCCAACATTTCCTTTACCTGCAACTTTAATGCAACCAACTCAGCTGTGATCATCTTGTAAGGTGCTTTTGATGATGGAGCTACCACTGGCACTAACTCGATAGAAACACCTACCTCCACATAAGGTCGAAACTATGTAATTTCCTTATGAAATAAATCTTGAAACTATCACAAAACTAGGTACCTGTTGAACGCATATGCACCCTCAACCTCCTTACCTTATCACTAGAAATGTGTACTGAAAATAACATACTCCCTTCCCTACTACTATGCTTTGCTTTTATAGCTGTCACAATCCTACTTGATGTAGATTTATTCTTAGCTTGTAACACTTTTCGTTCTCCATTTTCATCAACACACTCAATGGATTTGTCACAACATTATTCCTTGGTTCTATGAAGATACAACCAGTCCGTGACCGAAAACATACTGTATGAACCCAACGGTAATACATTCAAATGTGTTGCAGTAGGCATACCATTGAAATAAAATACACAAGCTCTTACCCAATAATGAAATTGCTTCTTTGTACATGTACCCAACTGTGCTAACCAAGACTTTGCATGCAATTCCTTACTCAAAACACACTTATCCACCAAGTCAGGACTAACATAGATATAATTATATCCAAGGTCAATCAAAATAGAAATAACTTGATCACACATCTTACCGTCCATCTCAATGGTATATGTTTAATGCTCTGCCTCTTTATTATCCAATGTTGAATAGATACATGGAATACTCTGACCAACATCTCCAATAGTTTGTGCCTCCCACGCACTGTATATCTTAGGCATACCACTCTAACATTGTGGACAATACTTCATGCGATGATCTCCTTGATGAGTCTAACACTACATGGGATCCTTATTCTGCTCCTTAGATTTGTGTTCCTGTCCTCTATCTCATGGATTGAATCTCTTAGGTGGTGCAACATTCTCTTTGTTATGTGAATCTTGTGGTCTTACTCACTTCTTATCCCATTTTCCTTTGCTCTTTGTATTGCCTCTCTAGGTTGGATTCATCTCAATTCTATGATTCAATTGTTCATAGAAATGCTTTAGTTTTCGGATAGCCTCCTCCAATAATATAGTCCTGTGGAACTCAGTCCTATATTTTAATGCAAACAATAACCCACGAGAAGATCTCTGAATCTTAGCCTTCTCCTCCTTGAGGTAAGGCACATACCTCAAAAAATCCAAGAATCTACTAGTGTACTTATCATCCGTCATGGATCCCATCTTTAACACATAGAATTCTTTTCCCCTTTCATCAAAGTATGTTTCTGAAAAATTCTTCTTCCCGAATAGATGCTCAAAATCACTCCATGTCAAATCTTCCTCATTTATACCTCTGACATTCTTCGTGTCTTCCCACCAAATGTCTACCTTTCCTTTAATACTAAATGTAGCCACTCTAGATTTCATGTTCTTTGAATAGTCATGAAATCTGAAGAACTTCTTCATGCCTAGAAACCATGCCTCTGCATCTTGTGATTTATTTACATGTCCATCAAAAGTAGGTGGCTTTTCTTTCTTAACCTGTTCTAGGAAATACCTCTTATCACTCCACTTGTAAGGATGATACCGATGAAGACCATAGTTCTTATCCCAATCAAAACTAGAATCACACATGTTCTTATCGCTTCTTATATCTAAAGTGTCCAACAACCTATCATCTCTCTCTGATTGATGACCACCATGTGATATATTACCATATGTCCCATTAGTTCTGTCCTCCTGCTCATGGCTGATCTGAAGCAGTCCCTATCGTTGCAAATTTGAGAAGCTTTGAGGTATGCCTGCATTTACCTATGCTATCTTTTCTCGTGCCTATATGATTTTGTCATTATCTACCTTACAACTACTTATTTCTTCCTTTAAACTTCTTAGTGTCGCTACCAAATCAGAAGAGTTCCCAACACCATAATTCTCCTCTGATTCATAGTGAGAGTCTTTGTAGTCAACCATATTTCTAGACATTTGATATTTCTTCCTAGAAGGTATATCATGCCAGCTAAACCAAATCACAATAAATCAATGTACCTTAGTATACTTTGGGGTGAATACCTTGTCCACAATTTCAACAAATCAACGGGATAGATGCATAACATAATGATGACAACATATAGAAACATAAACACAAGCATATGACCATGCAACCATAATTCTAGTTAGGATCCTGTCATCAATGCATGGCCTCAATAACAACACACACCACGAGCTCATGCATGACAATCTCCATCACTACGTCACTATAAACTTGACCACATGCAACCATGAACATGCATAAGAGACTCACAACCATCCACACATGCATAAACACATATGCCCAAGCATGAGGGAACAATACTTGAAATCAAGCTTGCAAGAATGACACATGTAACCAAGCATACAAGAATGTAACCAAACATGTAAGAATGTAACCAATCATACTACAACAATACATGTAAGCGACATAAATCTAAATGTAACTAGTGATACACTGACAATGCCCCATTCCATAGTAACACCTCAAATTTCAAATGACGACATCACTACAACCATGAACAACATCATGCAATTGTAACATGCACATGGAATGAAAGGGTGAAAGGCACACATGTAATTGACATGCATGCATGACCAACACATATCCCATCTAGTTTGAGGGGTGAATAATGCTCTGATACCACTCTGTAACACCTTCCTCCCACATCTACCCAAGAAACTAGCCAATTGGGGTAAACATGGGTTGAGAGTCCACTATAATATGATTTGACCTCCTAAGTCACATTAAGGAAGTGGAACCAATGGAAACACATTATATGGACATTAATAATTAGATACAGGACCCTCAAGAACCACTCCAATACTTTAGAAAACTCACCTTCAGGTCCCACTAAGATTCTGGACAATTTAAGGCTCAATCCCTCCCATGCTATAGGCATGAGTGCGACCAGAAATCCGAAGTCACTCTCAGAGGCTTGCCTACCAACGAATCTTAGATTTGACCCACTTTTTCAGGCACAAAGCCTAGGTCACTACCCAGAATTGAACCATCTCTATAGACCAGTAAAATAAAATGGAAATGACAGTACTAAATAAAATATTTTTCAAGACCTTGACTGGACACCTACTAGCCATGCCAAGAATTTTGTCAAACATATTGCAAGTGTGTAATCTACAAGTGTAACTAATAGCTCTAAGCATAGGGGGTCTCATACATAGCTGAGAATCACTAAGAACCATTGATTCGTTAACACATCAACTGAAATTCCATCTAATAGGTTATTGATACATTGATCATTCAATTACAAGTAAGAACATCATGGGAGCCACACATGGCCACTGTCATCAAATACATACATAGCTAACATAATAGCAACATAAATACTCATGAAAGTAAAACCATATATACCACATATAATCCATTAAAATTCTCATAGAAATACAAGGATAAATATCCTTTCATTAATGATGCAAAATCCAAACCCGGGATGTGATTTCCACCTTCCATTTGACCATAGAATGGCTGAGCCAAATATCCCTTCAGCCATTCACACCCATGCCATATTCCAAGCATGAATGTGGGATCTCATAGACCACATGAATAAAAACCATCCAAGGCTTCCAGAGGACGTCCATCTCAACCCATCGAACAATGATTCCACCTCACATTTGGACATCACAAAACCATTATCATATCAGTCTCTATCCAAGCCTCCCAGTGCTCTAAAGAATTTGTTGAAACAAGGCTCCAGGACTAGTAACTCAACCTACAACTTTGACCAGAATCTAGAGCATTTGTCCAACCAAGGCTGTAGGACTAGTAAACCAACCCACCAAGGGATCCAGATCATTTGTCTAACCAAGGCTCCAATATTAGTAACTCAACCCAAGTTGTTGCAGGGCTCCAGAGCGTTTGTCCAACCAAGGCTCTAGGACTAGTAACTCAACCCAGGATAAGGAACATGAGAAACAACCAAAAACACAACAATGAAAATAAACCCACAATCAGCATGACTATCTAGGAAACGGAAAGGCTAGGTAATCAACTGTCAATCTCGGCCATCCTCCATGCCAATGAAAAATCCACATGCATATTCCATGCATGCCAAAACTAGTGAAGGAAACGTACATGAGACTCAGTTCTTGGAAGAAAATTTGATGTAGTTGTTGATCTCATTTCCTTCTTGTGCTTTCACACTCTTCCTTTACCTTATTTCTCGAAGAATCCAAGTATGCCACAGCCTCCAAGAGTGATCCAAGAAAACTCTAAGTCTCCAATAGTATGAGAGTGAGAGAGAGAGTAATGAAAGAGATCCAAAACTGAACTGACAAAAGGTTACCAACTGATCCTCAAAAGTTGTTTTTATGAATGAGGCCTTATTTTTCTTCATTTTCGATTATTTTCCTTCAATTTCCTCCTCTCATGAAACATGTGACCTTTCACCTCCCTTTTCTCATAATTTCTATTATTTTCATAAATAAATGTGCCAAAATTTCCATTTTGCCTTTCAAAAGGCTTAGCCATTGCCTTTTCTGATTTCCTTAGCCATAACCAATAAAACGTGATCCCCATCACTACGATACTACCCAAATTTAGCTTAGAATAAGTGTCCCATCATTCGTGGTTATTATTTTTCCTTTATTTACTTTTATTACATGGATTGTTCACCAGGATTGTTACACCACCACCACCATAGTTTATCACCTATCACATTGTTGAGAACAACTAGGTCACAAAGACCAAGACCCCAACAAATTTTGGGGAAACAAAGTTTCTCTGATGATACTAGTGCCCATTTATTTCTAAGTGTATCAATTTTCCATAAAAATTTATGAAAAATAGATATAATACTTTTGTACACTCCTTTTAAGGATGGGAGAAAAAAAACTAATAAATGGGGATAGCTTGAAAAAATTCTTTCAAAAGTTTGGCCCACCCTACAATATTTAGTGCACAGAATGTCGCTTTTTCCTACCTCTTGGTGACCATGTTGCATACCTATTGTAGTGGTTACAACCACTCTCCAAAATTTTTCCTTAGCTTTATTTTGGAACCTCCCTACCAATCTTTCATAGTAGCATGTCTTGTCTTGTAAAGTACACAAGCTTTAGTGATTTTTTTGCAGAATGACAGCTTGTCCATCAATGCTTGTTGTATCCCCCTCACAGGATGTTTCACCAGACTTGGTCTGGATGTAGGCTGAGTACCTCCCTTAAGATATTTCACAACTATGGAGGGAAACCAACCTTCCCTCTAGAAATTGCACAATTTTCATTGGCATCTTGTTGGGATCCATAATTGTGCAAATCTCCCTGTCACTGTTCATTGGAAAAATTACACAATTCCTACTGGCAGGACTGCTGACCCAAGAAATTGCACAATATTTGGTAGCAGTTAGTTGTTGTACCCAGAAATTGTGCAATCCCTCTAGGCAACCATCCCAAATCCCTCTGAGAAATGCACATTTTTTCCTACCAGCTGAGGAGACCGTTGCATGTGGAGTTGAGTTGATCGGTTCCCTCCGGGACTGAGTGAAACTATTTTGCATGCATGGGGTGCTCCTCCCAAGGTAGCATGCAAATGCATCCATTGTTTGAGGGATCTATTTTTAACATCTAGAGGTTACATGCAAATATCATTTCAGAAAACTCCCACCAAGTGTTGCTATCCCTATATTTGTGGCATGCACATTGCAACCTCGATTTATCAAAACTCATCAACCAGATGTTGTAGAGAACATTCCTCACATTGATTTTGCATCTCTGACATCCCACATTACATCTAAAAGTTGTTGGCACATCCAGCTCAGCTGTTTTGGGGTAGTCCCGCTTTTCATTTCTCGTGATCCATTTTTGGCGCTATTTGTGTTTTCCTTCGTATTACTGTTGTATGCTTGATTTCAGTGGGAGATTTTTGTCATCTTCATACATACTAGCTTGTACTAGCACCGTTTTAGTTTTCGTTTTCATCTCACTATTGTCGCATCCTTGACACTATTTTGCACGAGGGGTCACCATTGTGGCGAATAGCTTCACACACATGCATGCTTTCAACTTTTCCAAATCCTACACTTTCTATTTGCATGAATGATCATTCACTATCATTTGCACTCATCTCACCATGCATTCAGACTTCTCATGTTTTCAGTCACGCGTAGGTCGGACTAGGCTGCCTTGCCCTGGTTCATGCCTTTCCCAGCTAGCATTACACATTTCCAGAAGCAATGACTCTGCCTTCCCTGCAAAAATTGTGTGAGTCTATCTAGACACTAACCTCCAGGTTTGCATTGTGCAATTATTGGAGGTAGTGTCCTATTGGCCCCAGAAACTGTGTAATACAGTTCACTGGTTGCATGTCACTACTGACTGGAATTGCGCAATGCGTAGTTTTGGTTCTTAGCAGGATAGGTTGGACTATGCATTGTGTAGTTCCAGCAGTCATCCAGCCTCCCAATAACCCAGACTATGCCTTGCGTAGTTTTGGCAGTTAGTCTCCTGACCTCTTGACATAAATTGTGTCACCTTCATGATGAGTCACATAGGTATGTTGCAAGTTAGTTCTCAAGTTTCTTTAGGTTTCTAGCTGACATATTGCTTGCCATGAGTGTTTCTATGCCACCAGGAATCACAGGTGTTCATATGTCCCTTAGTAGCACAAGTACAATGGCATTTAAGAGATCAGAGTTAAAAGACACTGTTGAGAGCACAACGAGTTTTGCAGCCATCAAGTCTCTATGAGCTTGCCTACCTGTGAAGACATCAAGTTGTTCATAGACAAGGTCATCAAGATATGATGGCAACAACATCATGCAAACCAATGACATGAACAACAACTGAAGGAAACACACTAGATGCAACAAATGGAATAGGAAGGTTGTTGACAACACAAAGACAGAACAAAGTTGCAAGCTCAAGCAGATCCACTTGTGATGAAAGAAACTCTGGAGACTTAGGCTATGAGGTGATGGAATGACATGAAGATCATGCAAAGGTAGAGAACAAAATAGAGAAGGAGTTGGATGTGCTGAAGCAACAACTAAAGGAGGAACAAGAGATGCATAGACAAGAGAATGAGTTGTCGTAGGAATAGGTACAAGAGGGGGCGCAACATGCACTCACGGATGAAACTGTGCCAGTAAAAGTTATAGATCCATCCCAGCAGTTGGCACAGAGCAGACATGGTGAGAAGTGTTGTTGATCACATGCAAAGGAATTCAGCAGTATGCATGTCATTGTGCACAATCATGTTATCCCACCCATTCAACACACTCACTGAGGGGAAGACAAGAAGCAAGTCCGACTGGAGCTAAACATGTAGTCAACAGTTAATGTCCAGGACCATCAGCACACACTAGAAGATCAACACGAAAACTATGCATCAGTGTGTTTTTGGTTCGGCCACACCAAAGAAGAGCATGCACATGCTAGTAGACAAGTTGGATGGAGGAGCCATACCAATGCACCCAGATGCAACACAGGCAACAATTTGCTTCAACAAGATGTCACCATGGAGTGCATGCACACCATCATGGACAACCAAGCTTAGCATCAAGTCACCACCTTCACCATCACAAGCATGCCAAAGAGTTGGTCTCACCACAATGGACCGAGTGTCAGTGATGTCTTGCATTGCTTGCTCAAGCCATTTCGTCTCACATGGGCAAATGTGAATTGTAATGTAACATCCTTGTCAAGTGGAAGTTCAAGTATCGATAGTTGGATGTAACAATCATAGAGTAGATGAAGAGTCATGAGGGTAGATGAAGTGTCACAAAGGAAAATGTGAAGGTTCACCCCACCCTTTGCTATAAATAGAACCTCATAACTCATTGTAAAGGCTTTTGGTCAGCCAAGCTTCCAATAGGACTATATTAGAGAGAGATTGGACAGTATTTTAATGAGCCTTGGCTTATCCACTACGCAGAGCTAGTATATCTCTTTGGAGGAGCAGGCGATTTTGGTTGTAACGTTCCCTTGTTATAACTAGTGGTTAGAAATGGATGTATTGTATGACTGGAACTTACACTTATTAATATAATAGAGCCAACACGTTTCATGCATATGTTGTATTGTATTCTATGCTCTTTTTTTTACTCTAAATGATATATGTATTCATTTTCATATGCATGCATGTATGGAATTTTATATGATGTATGTAAGAATCTTTCTAAAACATGTTGTTGGTTTAACCATCACTTTGGATTGCTAGCTAACTTACCTTCCATGACGTGATGCATCTTTTCTTGTGTGTTCCCTTCTTAACTCCATGCTATCACAGGTTTTGAAGGGGTGCACTCATCTGAAACCCCATGTGTTTGAACCTCTCATGCACCTTCCTTGGCTTGCTGTAGTTGTCACACCCTTGCTACCAACAGAGACATGTTACTTGCCTCTGTGTGAAATCATGGTCAAGGCATTACCGTACAACCCACTGCTCGGACTCTTACACCAAATGGTCTGAGGTCTAACTGGGACTTCATACCAGGGAGATCCCCTTACATGTTGGCAGGTCCAACACCATCAACAATACCTTACTCCAAGAAGAAAGTTTCAAGGGGTTAGATACTAGGGGGACCCCTAAATACATAGTTGGAAGGGAGTCAATTGAAATACCAAAACTACGAGCTAGGTTCCTATAAATTAGCGTAGGTGTATTAAATAAATACAAAATGAATTTCTCCTTGTTAATTAACATATCTAAGGCTCTCTAGAAATATGATAGGATCGCACTTAGAGATTTGGTTTCTTGCATAAGATCGACAAAGAGTAGATTGTCGTCCACAAACTATTGGTGCATCATAGGAAGATCACGACCTAATATTTTGGTTCCCTTCATCTAACCATAATGGATTGTTGATTTGATCATTCAACCCAACCCTTCTGGTGATATGATGAAAAAGAAAGGTTAGAGACTATCCCCTTGTGGGATTCCACTTGATGATAAAAAATTAATAGAGGGAGAATTGTTGACGAAAATGGGGGAAAAGTGTATCTAGATTAGGGATGGAATCCACCTAATCTAGGCCTCAGAAAATATAAATGCCTCGAAAGAACTAGTGAGATATCTCCATCTCAAAAGATCATATACCTTAGATATATATTGCTTTATTAGCATTCCTGAATTCTTGCTTCCTTTAAGTGAATGAATAATCTCATGGGCCACCACTATACCATATAAAAAAAAATTGCCCTCCATAAATCCAATCTGCTTTGGACTGGCGATGTGCTTTAGTAAGGGATTAGTCCTCTATATATCATCGCCAATACTATATTATAGATCACACTACATAGAGAACTTGGCCTAAACCCAATGGTCTCAGTAGTTGCATTGGATTTGAGGATCGATGTCAAAATGGTTACATTTAACCTAGACTAGTTGTGTTTGGTCGTACGAGACACTTCAACAAGGGCATGAACATATTTGCCAAAAAAATTCCAATACATTTTAAAGAAATCTAAAGTAAATCAGTCCGGTGTTGGTGCCTTTATTGTTGGGCATCTCCTTTAAACAATCTCCACTTTCTGAAACACGATATCATCTAGTAATGCCTCATTTTTCTCAGGTGAGATCAATATTGGGATGTGGATGACAAATTGAGAAATGGCGTCCTATTATTCTTGGTCACCTTTTGCTAACAAATCTGAGAATAAAGAGATGATTTCCTTCTCCATCCCTTCTTGTTCAACAAGAGAATATCCAGCTTGAGATGTCAAAGAGAATATTCTATCATTTTGGGAGTGATTTATTATGGATCAGTGAAAGAATTTTATATTACATTCCCCCTCCTTTAGCCATTAGATACAAGATTTATTCTTCCAGAGTACTTCCTCTTTCCTTCAGTCCACCAAATCATGCAAAATATGACCTTCCTCTGCTGCTATATGCTTGAATCTCCCTTCTACAATTATTATACTCCAAATATCCATTATCATATCCTCTTGTTTCTTATATTCAAAAAATATGTTCCCAAATTCCATTTTGTTCCACAATTTGTTTTTTATTTCCAGCTCCTTTAATTTTATGTCTAAGATCTGTATCAAACTACCACCTGTCACCGATATTTCCTTCCACCAGGATTCCATATTGGCCACTAAATTCAAATGATGAACCAAAACCTTTGAAACCAAAATGGTCAGTTCCTAGGCACTAACTTTAGGTCTATATCATGTCTTATTAGACAATGATCTAAGCCTAGATTTGGGAGTATCATGGGTTCTAGAAACACATATTTGACAAGAACATCCTCTAAGATGAGAAATAAATCTACATGACTTGCCACATGTAACTTTCCACCCATCATTATAATTCTAGGCATGAACGCCATTGCATTTTTCCACATACACTAACGTAAGGTCTTGTATTGTTTTTATTAAACAATTCCACCATTAGATCTAACCTCTAGATTCTCCCTCATTTCGCTTGTAGGATTCTAATCATATTAAAATCCCCTCCTATAATCCAACAATTATCCTAAGAGGATTCCCTAATTATTCTCAAGTTCGTCAAAAGGTTTTCTTTCATACACTGAATGGATGATCCATTTACCACTGTCAAGGTAATCCATTGCCCTTCTCCTATACATCTAGATCTTGTTGTTAGAATATAATACATCGCTAACCAATATTGACATACGATCAATTTGTGATCTCAAATCATTGTTATCCCTTTAGACGAGTCTTCAACATCAATAACCATGATCTCATTTTCTCACCAAGCTTTTCCTATTATGACATCTAAATTTTCTCCTAACACTTGTATTTGTTCTAACATTACTACTTTAGGTTTCTCTTTATTCAGCTCAATCTTCAAATATAAGATATTTCCTTTAATATCTAAGCCCCAAATGTTTCATGAGAGTATATTCATTCAGGAAGATGGAGGGTGCATAGGGAATCCTCTGTGATATGAATCATTTGGCCAGAGTTAAAAAAGAATTCACCTACTACCTTGACCACTTCCTTCAAATATTTTATTCCCTTCTTCGCTTTATCCATAGTATTTGGATCAGATTGTGAGATACACTAAACACTATCATATTTAGTGTTAGTGGTTAATCACAAATCACCTTCTAGTTTTGCAAGCGTAGTACACCATTTCCTAAATATATTCCAAATGCTGACTAATTGGATAGAAGGAATATCCTTCACTTCATATTACACCCAAATTCAGAAGAATTCTAACATTTCCTTCTCATATGCACTCAATCTATTGTATTTTAACTTGGTTTCCAATATATTGTTGGTATATATTAGAACTTCCTTCAATATTCGACCATCCACCAAATCTTCTATTGATTTATGCTTGGGGTTCACCTTCTCTGTCTCTTTATTTATTTCCATTGGTTTAATTCCCATTCTCTCCACTTGGCTTTCCACATCCCCTGGAGTATCAAGGTGCTCTATGACCATGAATGGCTTGTTTTTTGTTTCCTTTATCTATTATTATTGGGAAGCATTTGGTATCAAAGGGGTTGCGAAATTATATGGGACTCGATTTTCTTGTTGAGGCGGTTAATTGTGAGAAGTCCAACCCCTTCTAAAATTGACAAATTGGAAACCATATTCATTATTTGGCTCCTTGTTCCTTTGACCTTCAGTTATGGTGAGAGGTCAGTCTCAGAAGAGATTCCCACATTTGTGACATAAATGACACATGCTTGTAGCTGAGTGGTTGAGTCTAGACATAATCCTAGTATTCCAAATCAATAGACTCCAATAGGGGTTGTGATATATTCATATACACACAGATCTTGGCATATGCTACATGTCACTGCCTTTTCTGATCTCTAATATCCTCATGAAATCCATGATTACATTGCATATTCCTTCCAATAAATCAAGTTCATAGAATCCTTAAACAGAGAGAATAGACAAACCCATATCAGAGCTGTTAAAGATTGTTATTTCTCCATTTGTAACATTCTTCTCAAAATCTGATGAAAAGTCAAGCATTATTGATGAAGTACAACCCATTCTGAGAGGCCCATTTATGATATCTCATGTCTACAAAGATAATTGTGAGAAAACCCTTTGCTTGTAGTTGAATATCTATTAGGCCCTTTAGGTTCGATTTTATTTGGATCCATTTCATGATATTTTTCTCTTTCGACCATATACCCATAAAATTATAGATCAAAACTAGATCCTTTATGAACTTCCTAGTCTAATCTAATCGTCTATTTCATATCACAAACTTGGAGATTTGAGTTTCTTTGAAAAGACATCGTGCTCTTGATTCTACTTACCATTGGGCTCTCAACACTGAGGGATACTTTGTTTTTTTCCTCCCACTGCTGGACTATAACATTGAGGGATACTCTGATTTTTTCCTCCAACTACTGGACTATAACTTTTGCTTGCCACTTAAGGGGCCACTTAGCTTGTCAACCATTAAGGAATTTCCATGGATGAATAAATGACTAAGTGATGTTGACACTACATCTTGAAGATTACAACAGAATGTTTATTACATGAAACCCTAGCAGCCATTCCTAACAATAATCTAAGTTGCATACCTTACAAATCAACTTAATGTCCCAAAGTCAGACTCTTCCTGAGAAGTCTGAGTTTATTGGATTTTAAATGATTTTTATTGGATTTGGATCATGTCCTAAACCATTTTTTTGAGTTAGTAGCTCAAACTCTTTCTGAAAAGTAAGGAAAAAACTTAATATCCCAAGGCTTGAGGCATCTGGCAAGAGTGGAAGTCTACACTCTTACTTACTGTCAGTTAGGAGCTCACCTCTTCCTTAGAAGTAAGGAAACAACTTAATGCCCTAAGTCTTGGAGGCATTTGGTAGGAGTGGAATTCTACACTCTTATTCAGCACCAATTGGTAATTCTAGTCACTTGTTTCTCCTTGAAAAATAAAGATGTGCCAACCTGCATTTGCATATTGCACCAAGTAATCACTATCCCCGCTAATAGTTCAACAATTAAGTTATAATAGATTTTCACACTTCCCAATATATATATATATATATATATATAATATATATATATATATATATATATATATATATATTTATTATTTATTTATTTATTTATTTTTACTTGTACCATTAATCATTGTTATATTCTGTATTGTTTCATAAACTATTATAAAACATAACTAATAACTTTTTTTCTTTTTTATTCCCAACCTAATGTCATAGTAATAATACTTTTATTTTATAAGTGAGTGGAAGAACTCATTCTACAACGCAATATGAAGGAGATATGTAATTTCGCATGTTCTAATATATATATAACTCGTATT
>APFE030182985.1:0-17712 GCA_000404065.3 Pinus taeda | reverse complement strand
AGATCTGTGCTGAAGATGGATTATACTAGTATTATTTCCTTTACAGTGCATTATAATGTACCTGCTAATATTATTAGCATACATATACACATTAAATTGTTTGTTAAGGTGGATAGACAACAATTCATAATAACCATCAATTCATAAGAAGTATCACAATATTTATCTCCCTATTTGCTATGGTTACAATACTTTAGTCCAACACTATGAGTTGTCAATACCAATACTACATCCCTAGAAAACTATAACTCACTTCATATGACTCTTGTTCATATGATATTAATTTTTTTATTAGCCAGTTTAATTAAAAGAGAAAAATAAGCATAACTACTTGGACAATAAATCTGAACCTTTTGTTTCTATATAGTACTCTGAATATTTTATAATATTTCGCAGAGGTTAAACTCCTTGCCATTCAACTATTTATTAATTGATGATTAAATTAATATAGACATTCATATCGTCCAATTAATATAAGGGTTAACTTCGTGTTTAATTTGTGAGGAGAAATCCTTTAGCTTTTATTATTTACACTTACTTTAAATATTATGATTTCTTTTCCTCTATAATTATGTTGATAGCATGCATATTTTGGAATGGAGGTCAAAATATTTAAATTCAATTATCAATTATTATTAGGTGGATGGTCAGATCTAATCTTTTGTTAATATTATAGCATAGTCTTAACATAGAAATGTATATAAGAAGTTGAAATTATCTCAAAAGTAAATTATTCCCTTTCATATAAAAAATAGTTAACCCCCTTTTGTCATTTTTATTAAATTTATTATTTAAGAAGGAAATGTTATATAAACACGAGCCATATCAAATTACTCATGGTATTTGGGACATGTGATATTCATAAGCCATGGCATTGTAACAATGCATGTTTATGGATTAAGAATCTCAATGGTAAAGTGGATGTGAATTTCCTTGGTTAATAATTTTGTTATGTAACTTTTTAAACATGGAAAACTTGAATGGGCATAATGATTAAAATCATGTCCTTCCTTTGAAGAGGTGAGAGGTTAAAACCTAGATGGAAATAATGTATTTATGCGTTAGTAAATTAATTTATTTTTTAAATAGAAAAGTTAATTAAAAGTAACAAGAATCAAGTCGTTATACGAGGAAAATGTGTAATTCATTAATTTAGTTTCTGTAAAATAAATTATTTATATTTCCTAAAAATCCAGGACCTTTGATAACTAGGAAACCTTGACCATACCTATAATTTCAACATTTTCAAAAGTATAATAGAAGATTATTAATATATATTTAAAATCCAAAACACATATACTTAAAATAGGACCTCATGGGCCCTTTGAAGACAAAAAAAAATACAAAACTGAGTCATAGAAATCAAAGACAAAAAGAAGAAGAGTCAATTTAACCAAAATTATCTAAATATGTGGCTTCAGTAAGTATGGGTTCCTTATTTCTTCTAGGAGAGGAACTTGAATGAGAAGGAATTCCCATATGTTTCTCAATGCATTCTAATATATGAACCAAAGCCATCATTTATCGGATCATATGGTCCAAAGAGATGAGAATGTCCTCCCTAGTTGCATTTATATTCACCAAGGCCCTTCCAAGAAAGAACTTAAGGTGCAAGTAAAGGTACACCATGTACATGTGTTGATTATAACTCTCACATTTGTGCATGGAATTAGGAATTTAGATCACTACTTTTGTTATTATTTCCATGTTCATGGTGGTATGTCTCTAATTATCCGATTCTTTTTCAACCTGATAAATTTCCCCTTTCATAGGTTGAGTAATGTCGGAAAACCATGCAGTAAAACATTTGATCCTCTCTTGTTCACAAGTATGCCCCCACTTAGTAGTATTCTACCTAGTCGAAAACCTAAGGTCTCTAACATGGCATACTATTTGTTGAGTGAGATATATGCATAGAGTGAGTTAAAGGTTTCCCTATGTTTGGTACAAAATTGTGAGAAAATAATATACCTATGAGGGATATGGTCCTTGTGGCAAGCCATATGAGTTGAAAGAAGCTAGAGAGTCTCCTTTATATAACACATAATTTTATAATTGAGCTTGGTAAGAGATTCATAACTTTGGAAGAGTACAAATCCTTAACCTAAGCCCATAAAACAAGTTGATACCAAAAAAAATGAAATGAAAAGCCTTAAAAAATTTCATAGAAAGAGTGCATTTGAATTTATGTTTCTAGGAGCCAAAACTATTTGCAAGATTAATGTTGGACCTAACTTAGTAAGTTTTTGAATGTATACCCTCAATAGATGATACTTTTATAAAGCATAACTAAGGCTGAAGGGAGACCTTAGACTTGTGCGAGAATAGAAAGAAGCCAAAAAAAAAACCATTCAACCTGATTTAGGAGTATAAACATCAACCCAATGGTGGTGATAATTAGGGTACCTCTTCTAGGAGTAGATTTCTAGAATCTCAAACCCATTCTTATGTTTTGAAGCATGAAACTAAGAAGAAAGTTATTAGGATGATAGCGCACATTAAATCATTTGATTTGATAGCTATTGAAATATTTCTCCACTTGATAATAACTGAATTCCATTATAAAGAGATTAAACTTAGAGCCAAACACGTTGAGGGGGAATATTGCTGTAAGGAATGTAAAAGGCTGTTTGGTTATACTAGAATCCATCAGAGAACCAAAAAAATGAGTGACATGATGGATGACGCTAAATGTGGGATGGTGGGATGGAAATCTTCCCCATGCCTTTCACATGCTAAGATTTAAACCATTATGGGGCCATGTTTCCATGCCCCTATGGCATGTGGCTTTCTAGGATGGTGGAAACCCACTACCCACCCTCTTTCCTCTTATCACCCCATATTGGGAACTAAATTATAACTTTAGTGACATTATTATTATTAATATTATAAAAAACTAATATATTAGCTAAGTGTATATGCATTTAAAAAACATGTATCAAAACTCTTAACCATGTAGATTCACCTCCACTTTACATTGGGTATTCTTAACTTTTAAATCCAGTTTAATACTATGGGCCAATACCATGGCTTACTAATATCACATGCTCCAAAAACCATAATAGATATGCATATGAAAAATGTTTATTTGATATCTTGTTCAAATTAATTAATTTAATTAAAAAGAGAAAGAAGCATAATTACTTTTGAGGTAAACCTTAACCTTTCATTTTTGACTACTGCTAAGAATATTCTAGAATATTCCATGGAAGTTACTCATAATTAAATTAAAATTTTAGAAGCCCTATTCTAAAACAAACATGCCTATCTAGGTAATAAGACATTTCAATATTTAAGGTTACATATATTTAAAAATAAATAAATAAATAAATAAATATTTTATTGTTGGCAATGTTGTACATAAATAAAATACTCCAATGTGATGTATTTATATATTATATATGTTTTAAAAAAACTTGAAGAAATATATTATATAAAGCAAATTGAAAAATAAATAAATTCTTATGTTTAAAAACATTTCAATTAAGTCTCGCTCTCTCTATATATTGACAATCGTACCTTTTAGCCAATTTTGTTGAAATCCAAATTTTTTTTATTGGAGTTGCAAGTTTAGGCTATATAGTCTACATAATCCAAATGTTCAAGGGAATTTTCATGGTTTTGGACCCAACTATGATTTCAAAAATGCAATTTAAGCAATGAAAAAGTACCCATGTATATGAAAAGTTTGGAATTAAAAAGATTTGATAAATTTGACGTTAAGGTGGATCTATATACAACCATTATAGATCCACCTTAACCATAGGATTATCAAATACTGTTAGATGCAAACCTTTTTTTTGCACTCTAAAAGAGGTTTGCACCTCAAGAGATGGTTTGGAGTTCAAGAAATTTGAACCCTCTAGGGGCTTGATAGACCTCAAGGGATTCGATCCCTCTAGGGGATTGAAAGATGTGTGGTTAAGATGGATCTCTTCTAGAAAATATTTAAAAGATAAGATATTGGTGTCTTATGTTAATTAAGAATATCTATCCCAATACATATCTAAAAGATAAGACATTGTTGTCTTATGTTAATTAGGAAGATATATCCCAATAAATATTTAAAAGATAAGATATTGTTTTCATATGATAATTAGAAAAACATCACTTTCCTCTTGAGTTTTGGTTATTTTCCATTAACAATATCATGGTGTTTTGCAGATTTTCAATAGAAAATCTCCCACTACTTGTGATCCCTCACCATTAGCTACCAACAGCCTAGTAGTTTTAATAAATTAAACATTTTTACCTTAAATACATATATGCTACTATCTATGATGACATTTTAAGGAGGATGGGAACATACACCAATTGACTAACTATAGCAACTCAAAATTCCCTCGCGCTTTTAAGGTAGCATTATCCTCAAAGTCAAAGATGGGGAAATTATTACAAAATTATGGCTAATTCCTATGTAAAATATTCATGTTGTGTACTATAATGTGATACCTTGGTACAAATTTCTTCTAGACTTTTTATTGTCTATTTCAAATATTGAAGAGTAAAGGTTGGTTTTGGGGCCAAGACATAAAATTGACTTACGTAAATAAACTTTATATTAATAAATAAACGTTTTCTTCTCTCTGAAATGATATGGGAACTATCCATAATTTCTCTCTGGGAAATGATAAGGAAATTATGGCTAGTTCCTATGTAAAATATTCATGTTGTGTACTATAATGTGATACCTTGGTACAAATTTCTTCTAGACTTTTTATTATTTTATATTTCTTTAAAATATTGAAGTGTAAATGTTGGTTTTGGGCCAAGATAGTAAAATTAACTTACGTAAATAAATGTTATATTAATAAATAAACGTTTTCTTCTCTCTGAAATGATATGGGAACTATCCATAATTTCTCTCTTGGAAATGATAAGGGAATTAGGTTTCCTTGATGTCCAAGAAACCATTTAAGTGGTTAAGTCTAAGTGGTGGAAAAAAAAATAATGTGACTTAAAAGAATGTGTTAGAAGTTAGAGTTGGAACCTTGAAAAATCCTCTCAAAATTTTGTGGTGTCCTAGAATTATGAGGATAAATACTGCTACTAGGAAACAACATAAATGGAAAGAAATCTGATGCTAGGTAGAAATATAGACTTGGTTACAGAGAAATGTTACACATTCTTATGAAGTAAAAGGAAAAGACTTTTTCCTAATTTGAAAAATCCTAAGTAAAGGAAAAAGGTAAACAACCTTAAAAGCAAAGCACAACTTGCAAAGGGAAAATATGCAGGGAAGAAAATGACAATTGCCGCTAATTAGAAATAGTTTGGACAATTTTTTGTCTTGGAAAAACCAAGAGAGAAGCAACGAAAGAGTTTCCATGGGTGCAACTAATTGGTTATATTATTTCTAAAAGAAATATTGTTACTTCTGTTTAATAGCATATTTGACTCTATTTTGAAGTGGTGTATTTCTTTGATTTCTTCTATAAAATCTTTGATTTGAACAAATGATTGTTTAAAATAAAAAAATTGTTATTCTCATTTAGTAGAGAGTAGTTTAAAATAAAAAAATTGTTATTCTCATTTAGTAGAGAGTAGTTTAATTAATAATGTGTTTGAAAAATTCTGGTGATATAATTTAATTTTTCCATAAATTAATAGTTTTTGAAATTAAAAATATTATTTATGCTAATAAAATAATAAAATAAAATTACACATAAAAGATAAATATTTCAAAAATATTAATAATTCATACGAAATACTCATTGATAGGGTCAATGTGCATGACGAAGCTAAGAACCCTTTAAATTTTCATGCATCGCTGTCTCGTTGATTATGGTTGAACACATATATTGTTCTATTACAAAGATGATAGCAAAACTTAGACACCTTAAAATGCACGAAATATTTTAATTCTGTCTAACCTTTTTTCACTTTGATTATATTTTGAGTTTTAGTTTTTTGAGGTAAATATTTTGAGTTTTAATGATGTGAAATAGATGTGTTTAATTTTGTATATAGAATTTTTATAATTTTTAGTTTATAAATTAAGTTTAAGTTTGTAACGTGAGATTTAAAAAATAGAAAATAATATTTGACTTAAAAATATAAATTTAATATTGTCTATAAATAAAATATTTTACACTATGTTATAAATAAAATATTTTACTTTTATAAAAGTTAAAAATAAATAAAAAATAAAAATACTCTAATTTATATTTTTTAGTATGAGAGAGAATATTATTTTTTTTCAATATTTAGATAGAGTTGATAGATAAGTTTTGAAAATAATATTATTGATAATATCAATGTCTAATTTATTTATATTGAGTTTGAATGTAATATATAGAAAGAAAATAATATTAATAATAAAAAAACATAACATTAATAAAATATTTTAATATCCATATATTTAATTCATTTAGTAAACTATGGGCATGAGGAAAGGCCAGTGAGAAGTTTGATGTTTAAAGTTTATATTAAAATTTTATTAATAAGCTTTTAAGGAAATTATGGAAATTTCCACGAAAGGCACAAGTAAAATTTTCTCATACCAAAAATTGAAAGACAATTACTCCCATCCCTGTAGATAAATCATCCTACTTGAGGAAAATAAGCTAAGAAAGTATAAGAGGACATGCAGGGCAACTAAAAATGGAGAAAAAGAAGATTAGTCCTTTGAATAGGATGTTGTTAAGGGAAGGAAGGATGCTTCCAATTGGGCTATTCTTGAGCTGGTTGGGGCTAGTGAGATACCTAAGTCATAGTTGTTGAGTCTGTTAGTTCCTTGGTTGGACTTGTACAATCTTAATGCCTTTAGATAGACCTTTGAGGTCTCTATTTAACATTTTCTAGAAGTGGAAACAGGCATGGGGGATAAGTGTGAAAGATACCATTCTGGTTGGTTAGGATAAGTGATCTTAATCCTATATTACTTTCCTAGTAGCCCATACCTAAACGAGATAAGTGCTCTAAATTGTGATTTTTTTCGAGAATAAAATATGTTTATGGTAATGACAATGTGTAGGTTATCTCTGCAAAAACTCTATTACAAGTTATAGTAATAATTTACTATAAAGGAATGATAATTTTTTTAGTAAAAGAGTTGGTACCTTGATAGAATAGTGATGAAAGGGTTTTAGATGCAAATATTGATGTGCTACAAACCATAATTTATATTGTTTTTATGAAAGTTAGGAATTATAAATAACATGCATGGTTATCAGTGAAACATGTTATTTTCATGTTAGCTTCAACACACTAGACAAAAGTCTATCATTGAAATAATTCATGGTTATATATGTAGTACCTAAGTACTTTAGAAAGGTGAATAGTAGGTCCCCGAAAAGACCTCGTCCACTTACCAACTCGTGTATTGGTATTAAAATGAGAATAGGAGTAATACTAAAACTCTGTAAAACAAATCTTAATGGAGGGAGTGAATAAAAAAATGATATTTTAAGTTCCACGAGGTTAAAAATATTCCGTGGGACTATGAGCCTCCCTATTTTTTGTCTTTTGCAATTCAATCATTTTCTTACTCAAACTGATAATGAGGTAGCCCAACTTTCTAATAGTCCTTTGAATGAAAAGGCAATGCCAATGAATTGATGATAACATACTCCCATAACTTTCCCTAATGTCTATGAAAGCATCACATTACAAAATGAAATTCTTTTCCAATTCCACTACCCTAGAAGTGCAAAAAGTACACAGTCGTTCTTCCCAACTTCTTTAGGTCTCTTCCACCATCTCGTTTCACCTCGAAGTTCATCTGAGTTAGTTATTAATTGAGCAATAAGAATCTTTTCTCTCCACGGAATGCTAACTCTAATGTACTCATTTTGTTGGAGATCACAAGTGGGGTTGAATTCTTGAAAATAGTATTGCTTTCTACCCAAATGTTTTCATGATATAAGCTTATGTAACTTCTCCACAACTTTTTTTTTAACTCCTTGCTATTTACAGGACATGAATTGAGGTAAATATTTCATTTTTTCATCGATTTGTGGTTTTGTCTCATCCATGATTTCTTTCTTTCACTCATGACTTCATTGAAGATACATTTAGGCCATCTACCTACTCCCATTTGCTCAATTCTTTTTAGATACCCTATAAGACCCACCATAGCAATTGGTTCAATGGGAGTTGTTCTTGTTTCACTCGACATCGTGTCATAAGGAACCAAACTTTTTATTTTGAACTTGTTCATGATCAAACATTTTTTTATTTTCTCAATTTGTTTCCATTTTGAAACTACTAGCTCATAGTGGACAAACTAGGAGTCCAAAAAGCACTAGAATTGTTTTCCAATCCCATAACTCTACCTCTCTACATCTATTTTGAAGTGAACATAATGCTTTCCACCCTACTAAAATTCTCTTTTTTCTGCACTCCACCCAATTATGTTTGTTTTTGAAATCGATGGAGAGGTACTTGTATTCATTTAATTCTTCAAAAAATGTTGCCTTCAAAGAAAAAAGTATGTTGGCTTTGCTTACTTTTATTAGAGGAAATCATTATTTTGGTCTTACTGTTACTAACTTACTGACTTGCATCCCCACTGCTTTACAAAAAATTTCAAGGGCATCTAGATGCTTTTTCAATCCATGGCATGATTTAGCAATCAATACAAGATCATCAACATATAAAAGAAGCTTTATCACAAACTCCCTCAAGAAAGCACCATCCTCACCTTCCACCTTGAAGATTTAGCTACTTTTCCAGTTTGTCAATATATAAACCCAAAAAAAGTAGGGGGTGAAGGGCAACCTTACTCGACTCAAATACCACTTCTAAAACTTTCTTAAATACCTACTAAAATTCTAATTAAAATAAATTAAGTAAACAAATAAATTAAGATTCAAATAATAAGAAAGTGATATATATATCAACGGAGAACTAATATTACTAATATTATTTACAAGAACGACGAAATACAACACAGGAATGATTATATACATTGAACTGAAAAGATATGATGTGAAAAGATATGATGAAGTTTTTAGGCCGAGAAAACCCAATTAAGTATTCAACAAATAATGATATGAACCATAACATATGAGTAAAGAGGAGTACCTACTATATCCACTCTAGCAAAATTGGAATACTAGACTACCATATAGAACGAAATGATTATTTTTAGAAGAAAATATCGCAAAACTAACCAGCTTGGTGGCCAAAGGTAACCCATCAACTTGCACACATGGTAAAAGTACCCAGACGGTATAATTGCATCAAAATTTACAAATGAATATAATATTAACAATTACTTCAGTCCTTAAGACAAATTTTAGGAGGACAGTAATGGAGGGTTCATTAATGAAACCCTGGTGATTCGGAGTATATGCACTTAAATATAGAACATAAAACCCTTAGGACGATGGGCCATAAGAAGTGTTATGCAAATAATTGAAAGGGAAATGGTTGAATAGAGAATCAGAGATTTTAAATTCTTAACCAACAAATGGGCACACAAAATAAATAACCATTTTATTGTGCAGAGAAATTAAAGCCGTCATTCAAAGACAACTGAGTGTAAACCCATAGAAGTACATTATACCATAGAATAAGAGCACACACTACAAATTAACTTAATTTTCCGTCCACTTAAGCCCTTGTGGGTAGGTATCTCTTCGCTGCATGGTTGTTTATAGAGTTTATCATCTTAAACTTTACAGGCATAGAATGTTGTACATAAAAGTTTAAAATCCCAAAATTATAACCGGTTCTGGATCTACAAGAACCCCGCGTCGAATGAAAATAAAAGAAATTGGATTAGAACCTGGAGGAACGGTGTAAAACAAAAGAACATTAGTCGACCTTTTCGTTACCAATCTCTTCATCCTCATGGGAAAAGGTCTAACCTGCAAATTTCACGAACAAGCGACAGGTCATAAGACTAACATATTTGTCGAAAGAGTCAAACCAGAAATGAAAAGAAGAGACAATTTGTTCATTTATCTGTAAGATCGTCGCCGAAAAGGTCGATAACCCTACAACCTGATGCATAACCCAAATATTTTGAGTGTGCCCTGAAAAGAACGGAAGACTCTAGCCGATGAGGAATTCTTTGAAAATTATATGAAAATTACCTAGTAGATCCGGATCAGGCAGGTGGGAGGAGTAGTAAGGTTTGTTTTCCATGCGTCATGCCAGCAAGGGCAGTTCTCCAAAGTCCAAACAACCTATGCAGCACACGTTCACAAATAAGCCAACTAGTTAGGAATCGTTTCATGATTGAACATTAAAATCGACCAAAGGAACAGTAAACTTTCAAAAAATAAAAATAAAAAATCATTGGACAAAAATAAACCTAGTACTAGTACCTGTGGAATATGGAATACTCGAAAACATAGTACCCATGAAAGTTGCGGACAGAGGGCTCAGAGACTGCCGTCACAAACGAAAAAGCCAAATGAGGTTGGGCAGCACCGTTGAGGGGAGGCTGTTCCTCCAATAACTGTCGAATTTATCCATAACCCTAGATCTAAACCATACGACTTTAGCACTGTTAATCTGTTGTAAACCCAAAGGTGGAGATCGGTACAACTGGATGGTCGAAAAAGTGCTGGAATAGGCGTTAATCACAACCTTCGTAGATTAAACTATACCAATACATCAAACAAGTTAAGTTCATTAAATGTCTAAGAAACCGAAGTTTTTGCCGTAATACTGACTTTAGGATTAAAGTCCTATCTCATAAATAATAAGGGATGCCTCCATAAGATACGGAAGAGAACCCCTCATGTAAACCACGCATTTAAATATATACCTAAGTGGATAAAAGACCCTCAAAACATTACGGATTTATTGAAGTTGGAAGTAAAAGAGTGAAACAACACCCTCAACACATTAACGATTTATTGAAGTTGGAAGTAAATAATCAAACAACTTCACCTAAAGTATCCTTATAACAATTAAAGGATGAGGAGAAAAATTAATAGGAAATTGGTAGTACATATTATTGATGTCTAGAATCTTCGCAAAAAACTTTAAGGAAAGGTAAAAAAGATTTGGAATTGCGTTGGAGAAGCATGATATAAGTGGTATTAGAGCCCTAGGTTGCAATAATGTGGCTTATGAGTCCAATTATAGTTAAAATAAAAAATTAAAGCTTATTATCAAATGAAGAAGTAGATAAAATTTCTATAGAATTAAAGAAAAAAGGATAAGTGAAAGACCTCGTCATGAGTAATTGAAATATACTATATATATAATATTATTGCTCGGTACGCATTCTTATGAGAACTGATATGTTGGGGGCCTAGGAGGGCAATTAGTTGTTCGGAAGATTTAATTATGAACACATGTTAATCACTTAAACATAGCCCATTTAAACATAACCCATGGCTTGTTGGAGAATGGGTAGACAGAGAAGTTTGTGAGGAAGCATATGTGCATAAAAACATAATGAAAAACAGAAACAATGTTAAACAATTATAAAACATTAAATAGACATATTTAAGAAAGAGGGTGGGGTGTTGTATTTGAAATCACCCTAAAAGTAAAGGATTATATACTTGATAATTGTTTGTTAATAGTTGTTAGGCCTTTTGTTAATTTTCAAAAGAAACAAAAAGTTCAAAAAACATATAAGATCACTATTCACGATGATGTTAAACCTCTAACATAGATTGTTGTGGAATGATACAGACATGAAAAAGGGAAGGTACGATTGGTACCAAAGTAAGTAACATTTAATTATTACATTAAAAACATTCCGAAGTAATTACTTCATATGTATAAACTACCTCCTTGCGCATGTATTGGATCTTGACCAAGAATCTTGCTAGAAGGAAATACTTGCTGACAAAAATAGAATTTTGAATCCTAATGGAAGAGTAATCTTACTCATGCATGGGAAGAAAGCTGGAAAGGGAATAAAGTGATCGAGAACCCTGTAATAAATAAAGACATAAAGCAATCATAGGGTGTATTAGTACATCCAAGGAAGAAGTTTGGGCATACTTAATGATAACTTTGTCAAATTTGATGGAGAAAATAGAACATTTATGAGTATAAAAATATGTATAATTTGAGTGATTCGGGTTATCTTAGGTAATTGGCTGGAAGGGTTGGAATCCTTTTCACCAAATTACACCTTGGTAAGTTACATGGTAGAAATCGATAGTGATGACAACAAAAGATACAAACCTATATGTAAATAGTATAACTTAGGTTTAAATAGGTTCAATGCAGTAATAACTGGCTAGCAGGAGTAAACTTGGATTTCATGGTTAATGTAAAAACAAAATTCGTAAGGGAATTAATCAACTTTTTTTATTGGGTATGACTATGAAGGATAGTATTTAAATTAATACCATTTAATAATGCTTTAAAATTATAACGGTTCTTGTGTGCAGTGATATATTATGGCATTTTATAGCTCTCAGGTTTTCGAGAATAAATCCTTTTGATATCTTAGAGTAAAATAAATAGTAAGAATCTATCATTTGATCATTGAAACCTCAGTGTGGGTGACTAAAAGAAGGGGAATTTCTCCCAAACAAGTAGAGCCAGGAACAGAGGCATGAAACATGATCCATAACTTCTCTTTTCTTTAAAGAATCAAAACCAAAATAAATAAATTGTGAAAAAGGGGTATAAGCATTCAAGGACTATAGCAGAATCGTTGGATAAAATTTACATTTAAAAACCAACAAAATGCAAGTAATTTGTGATGGACATTTATAACAACTGGTGATGGAAAAAGAAAGCCTCACAAACCGTGAAATAAGAAACATAATTGAAAGTTGAAAGTAACATAATGACAGTATTTGGGGTACTCCAAGTCACAAAAAAAACTATGAGAACATTTTGGAAATAATGTTGCTAATACTCGAAAGGATATCATATTTACATAATATTTAGTAAGCATAAAATGAGCAACATTATAGTCATTTTCAGGAATATGGAAATTTACTAGTAAGGGAATGCAATGGCCACTAAAATTATAAAAAAAGAATCCAAGCAACTCTTGGATTTCTTGTACCTTACAAACACATAGGGCTCAATATTACTCTAAGTTATAGGCTCATAATACCAAATTATGGAATGGTTCGCTAATCGATTTATTTTATAACTGCCTCGTGGTTAAAAAGGTTAAGCTTGACTATAATGAAGATGGCATGATAATTTTGATTGATTTAATGGAGGGTTAATTATAAGATTTGATCTGAGTTGGTACAAAAAGATAAACAAGAATAGGTAAATGCTATATTCCATGAGAAATCTAGTAGAATTGTATAAGAATACATACATACATACATACATACACATATAATGAGGTATACAATTAAAAAAAAAAATGTGATAAAAAGCATGTTGGTAATGCATTGGCAGAAACATTACCTATGCTTGTTGACATGGAAGGGAAACATGCCACCCATCAATGTTACCCCAAGAACTGCAATATGAATTTTATAGACTTAAATGAAGTTTCCTCAAACAACTGTTTAGAATGAACATATGGTTACAAAATTCTATGTCATGATGAGGACATTAACAACATGTGATGAGGCAACCATTACACACGAAAATTCATTTGGGAATAACCATATAGTTAATGAGGCTAAACAAAACTAAGGGGCACATGTAACATGTAGACACCTTATTCAATAATTTGAGGAATAGATAGGGATACAACCCCAAGAAGAGAATTCCGAGAAACTCATAAGTGAGGCGTGTTGAAAAAGCATGGTTGTAAGACTTGGTGATGTAATTTTCTTATTATCTTTTATGAATTCAAGCATGACCATACTATTTTTGGTTATGGTCTTGGATTATCATAGTGGTTTCTTTCAATATTGCCTTGTTCTTTTGGCTTAGTTCGTCTACTAAGAAATATTAAAAGGAGAAGAATAAAATAAGGGAACCAACTGAACTATAAAACTTTGATCAAGAGTTGTGCATGAAACAACCGACAGAAAACTAACATGGACAAGCTTTAGTCCAGTCAAGAAAAGGATAATGAAAATAGTAATTGTCCTTGAACCTTAGTAATGTTGTGTTGTGACACCTTTTTTACTATGGAATTTGATGCTGCCTACAGGAAAAATCATTGGTGGTGAGCCATTATGAGGGAAAGGTAAGGAAATATTCTAAGAATAAGGAGAGAAGAGGATAATGATAAAAATTATGATTTTTGGACAATGGTATAATAAAATCTAGCTATTCTCTTGTTGGAGATAAAATTGTTCTTATTAACAAATTTCACTAGTGAAAGGTTTTAAAATAACTTGATGCTGAATAAAGTGAATAACATCCTATGGACCGATATATAAGAAAATAATTCTAAAAAATTAACATAGACAATGTGAGATAGTCAATCGGCATACAAGTACAAAAGGGAGAAAATCCTATGACTGCACGCATAAGAAAAAAATCATATAAATTTCATCAACAACCTATAACATAGGATTGTAAAGGGCCAAAATTGAAGGAATGTTGCAAATTGGACTCTTGGTTCTGTACTAAAAGGAAATAGGAAAGTAGCCCATGATGGGCATAACTAAGTTACTTGGACAAAGTAGACAACAATATAACCACCTTGAACATGGAAGAAAAAGAAGGTTATGGCTAATGCATATGTAATATTTGGAATTAAAACTAAAACCACGCTAGTGCTGCCTAGTATGACAACACAATAATTGCAATTGTCATAAAGGAAAAGAACAAAAAATATTTTTGAAAATCTTACTATCTCTATGTGAATAATGCAAATGAAATTGGTACTTCCATGACATGAAATTTAGAATGGAACCATGTAATGGGGTCCTTGACAATTGGCATATCCATTAGGTAAGTAAAAGGATTACTTGTTATCATTGATGAGCTACAATGATGTTGCTAAATATGATTGAGTGCAGGCTGATAACCCTTTCTAGGGTTGTGATGGATGCTCATGACCCTTGATGGGTACATAAACAAAAAATGATGGTGTATGCAATAGAATTTGAAATGATTATGTATATAGATGTTGCTCAAGTAATGATTGATGCAAACTAATGACAGCTTTAATGACTGTGAATGCAGCTCAAACTGGATGGAGGGTTACTGGCCTAACCTTTTTCTATTCTCAATCAGAGAGAAATCATGTCGTGGAAGTGAGCTATCACCCACGATAAAGAGTGGTGATCTCACTTTAGCTCAAAAAATGCTACCTCGGAAGATAAAAGTTTCATGCATGATCATATCTCGGCGTATTTTGAAGGTCTAGAAGTAAGCATTGAGAATAGTGCTCCGCCCGATGGCAAGAAGATGTAATACCACTTAGTGAAAAGTAAATATTTAATTTACTTGTACTCCACTGACTTTGTAGACTATGGGCTATGTGCAAGGCCTAGTGATAAATTGTAATGTTTAAAGTTTATTCTAAAATTTTATTAAAAAGTTGCTTAACGTAACCATGAACATTACGGGGAAAGTAACAAAGTAAAATTTTCACTTACTAGATGGTTAGGTACAATTACTCCCATCCCTAGAGATAAATCATCTCAATTGTGGAAAATAATCCAAGAATGTATGAGGGGACACCTAAGGAAACTAAGAAGGGAGATAATAAGATTAGACCCTTGAACAAGATGTTGTTAAGGGAAGAAAGGACATTGCCATTTACAATATTGTTGAGCTGATTGGGACCAGTGGAATCCCTAAGTCAAACTTGTTGAGTTTGTGAGTTCCTGGGTTGGACTTGTACAATCTTTATGCCTTAGGATAGACATTGTCAGGTCTCTATTTACTACTATCTAGAAGTGGAAATTGGCATAGGGGCATAACTAGTAAAGGTACCATTATCGTTGGTTGGGAGGAGTGACCTTAATCCTATGCTAATTTCCACATAGTCCACACCTAAACCATAAAAGTATTCTAAATTGTGATTTTTTCAGAAGAAAAAATGTTTACGGTTTACCTTTGCAAAAACTCTGTTACAAGTTAGAATAATATTTTTTTATAAAGAAATTATATTTTTTTCTGTAAAAGAGTATGTACCTTGATATAATGGTGACGAAAGGGTTTGAAACGAAATTACTAACGTGACACAAATAACATGCATGGTTATGAGTGAAACAAGTTAGTTTCAACAAACTAGATAAGAGTATATCATTAAACAAAATATATATATATATATATTCACTCCAAAAAGGCGAACACTAAGTCCCATAGAAGATTGGGTCCTTCTTACCAACTATAGGAACTTTGTAAAGAAAACCTTATTGTTAGCCAAGAAACAGAACTAAGTGAACAAGTGAGACTCCAATACAAGTAATATGAAAGTTGTATATATACAAACGGTGAACTAATATTATTTACAAAAATGAGGAACTAAAACTCAAGAATGATGATATACATCGAATCGAAATGAGACGGTGTGAAGGTTTTAGGACCAAGAGAACCGAATTAACTATCCAACCAATAATGATATGAACCATAACTTATATGAATAAATAGGAGTACTACTATATCAACTCTTCAATAAAGTACAACTAGTGAACTACCATATAGAACAAAACAATTATTTTTAAATGAAAATATTGCAGAACTAACCGGATTTGTGGCCATAGATGTCCCATCAACTTGCATACATGGTAACGATACACAAACTGGATATAATTGCATCAAAATTTCCAAACGAATATAGTATTAACAATTATTTAATTACTTATAGTCAGAAGACAAATTTTCAAAGGACGCAAATGCAGGGTTCACCAAAGAAACCTTACTAGTAATATTCACAAATCAAAAGTTGAGATTTATCTCAAAAGTAGTTATGTCATTCTCTACAGTTTTAATTAAATAGAATAATTAAAAACAAAACATATGAACAAGTGCGATATTAAATAAGTTATGATTTTTTAGGGATGTGGTATTGATATGTCATCATGTTAGTCTATGGTACGATAACAAAACCTATATATAATTTAAGAATCTAGTTAGAAATAATGAAGAAATGGCTATGTGGTTGTAACGTTACCTCTTACTTTAGGAGTTGTTCCTAGAATTTAGGAGGTTGGTTTCAACTACCTATTTTTCAGTCATGTATTTAATATGTAATATTCATTCATTGTGAGTATTGAGTGAACAAGAGAGAGAGAGTCTCCTCCTTGTATGAGTGCAGTCTCCAGGTGATATACACACCTGTGAGCTGCAACTCCTTCTGATTAATTCAAGTTTCATTATTTTTATCTTGGTATCAGAGCTTAGGGTAGAGGTAGCCTTAATTTTTTTTGTTTTTTTTTTTTTTTCTGGGATGTATGATTAGTTACACATCTGTACATGTAAAGATAGCTGTGTGATCAGGTGGACCTGCAGTAACACCTGAAGCGAAAAAGGCGTCAGATGACTGATCATCTCTGAGCCGAAGGAAGGGTTGGAGCGAATACTCAGAGCGGAATTTTTTTTAGAAGGTGCAGTGATTGGCGTGGATTTTCAAGAACAGTCGCACTATTGGCGCGGGTTTTGAGCTAAAAACCGCGCCAGAGAAAAGAGAGGCCAAATTGGCGCGGATCCGTGATCGATAAGCGCGCCAATTTTCCTGCACATCACGAATTTTAATTTTCCGGGATTAGCGCATTCGACGTTGATTGGAGCGCCAGCCCTTTCTCTCTGAAGATTTGCAATTTTTTTTTGTTTCAGATCAGCAGAGGCCTGGTGGAGGGACGTGGAGATTCTGCTCGGTGGCAGCAGATTTGATTTGCCCGGTGGTGGCGAATCGAGATCCTTGATCAGCTTGGTGGGAGCAGATCGGATCTGCCCAGTGGT
>APFE030182984.1:0-37923 GCA_000404065.3 Pinus taeda | reverse complement strand
AAAACTTATTAGTCCATGAGGAAACACGAGAATTCTGCAATCTTGTTCTTCAGCCATCAAATACATATTTAAACAGTCCAAACACACATGTTCCAGCAAGCTCTGTTTATTGAATTTCTTGGAGGGTACACAGCAAGCCTCACAATGAGATTAACGATCAAAACATCTCTCACCCTTTGAACAGTCCATAGGGTGGTTTTTATAGAAAATATTTACAGACTTAGATTTGTGGATAAGATCTCAAAAAATATCTCAAAATATCTATCAAACCGATCCAAACAGATCTGAAGTAAATAAGTGTTTGCTGCTAAATTGTACTAAAAATAAATGCATGAAAGACTATATGAGCTGAGCTGGGGCAGCTGGCATCTTGGAGTAAATATCTAAGGCTGCGCATGAGGCAGCAGTCTCAAAAATGGATTAAACAGTGTCATTTGAGCCATGCGCTAGCCTCATATTCATTACTGCGTATTTGGCCTGCAACACCGCCCTCAAATGTGGCTCGATACTCTGTATTTTTAATTAACAAGGCAATGAATCCTTTAAAATCTGATATGAATAGTCTTTAATAGCTTTAACTATGTTCTGGTGAGTTTTAAAGGCTTAGAGCCGCCTCTTTGACTTTGATGAAGTTCTTTGAACTGTTCAATCACCTTTTTAATCTCTTTATGGCAAAAATAGCTGCTGTGGCACTTTCTGCAGGCTTCTGGAGGTTTCGGCGCTTTGGCTGCTCGAAATATTTATCAATGGATCAAAACTGCATAGTAAAGGAGGACTGCGTACTGGTAGGATGCTGAGGCCGAAATCCTGCTGTCTGGAGCTAATCTGGACTGAAACGATGCAAAAATGGCCATTTTCCTTAACACGATGCATCAGAGCCTGAGCTTGTCGATCATCATCAGAATCAGAGTCTGAGTCATCATATCCTCCCATTCCACTCCATTGCCCTTCCGCAGTTTGGGCAGCTAGAAATTTAAAGCACTCCAACGTTCGACGCATTGAGATGCCTGCAACTCCTCCACTAAATCAATGTTTCAATCATTTGCAGCTCCTCCACTTCCGTGTTCAGAATTTTGCAAGACCAGAAAGACTAAAATTGAACACATCATAGCTTTTCAAAGGGTTTCTCAAATATCTGTGTGTAGAACCGCTTGAAGTCTGTCATAGCATAGCCGTATGAGATCTGGGGATGCCATTCTCAGTTTCGAGATATTCAATTTCTTTGCCGCATATTCCAAATCATCATCGCCGTTATCATCGTTATAAGGATGATTGTCAGCCCTATCCTAGATCATTGCTGCGACAAATCACCATCACTCCTCCCTAGTTCTGTTATAACCCGTTCATTAGATGATTGCCGGGGTCCTTTGCTCCCCCGCAAGCCTTTTTTATCCGCTATACTTCTTCCCCTTCTGGGCACTCAATGATGGACACTGGAACTGGGCTGGGTATCACTTCAGCTGTTATCCAATTGAGCATGGTTTCTCCATTATCTGGCAGAAGCAATGGTTCAGATTGCTCAAAGTTTCCCAAAATCTGTCTTTTTTTTTTTTCTGCGTGTCTCCTTCTGAACAACTTGATGCTTTAATATCCCTGAAAAATGTCTCCAAACCATGCTGGTAATCTGACATTGTAAGAGATTTCATCGTCAGGTCAGACGGTTGTATAGCTTCCATATCATTCCGTGGAACTAGTGGTTTATCACAGCCATAGTAATGTTGGTAATTTCTTGCAACTGTTGATAGGCTATGTAAAGGATTGAAGTGAAGACCAAATTTTCTTGGGGACTTATAGAATGGTGGAGCAGATAGACTTCTCCTTCTGGCAGATTTGGGAGAACATTTATGAAAATTCTGGCATTCTACATTCATTTCATATCTGTACCCCAATTTTTTCTGATAATAATCTTCCGAGCGACTGCGAAATGAGACTGTTGGAAACACGCCTCTAGGCTTTGTCGAAGGTGGACGATCCAAGTAAAAGTTATCAATCCGATAATCCACACCACCACAATCCCCCATCTCTGACAAAGATATATCTGGTTGACCTTCATGAATTCGAGTTTCCTTCAGCCTTTCAGTGACATCCTTCCCTTTTCTGCCTTGTGTTCTGGATTTTATTTGCAGCGAGTTTAACCCATCCTCAAAAGACAGCTTATGACATGAATCTTTGAAGAGCTTATCTGAGTTGGTACAAAGATTTATACTCTCAACATTTCTTTGCTTCTGAGCACACTCATCTTCATATGAATTAGTTTCATTGTCCAGTCTGATAGATCTTTTTCTGACCAAATGATTCCCCTCATTTTTCTCCAAAGAATCTAATTCACAATATAGATTATTTGACTGAAGAATATCTTCATAAAACAAATAGTCATTTTCCAAGAACTTTTCTGGCTTGGCCCAATCCACTTCATTACAAATACTAAGCTGACCATTTTCCCATATATGGGACTTCAATCTTCGGGTTAGTGGGCTCCTCTTATAACTGATTGGAGATAAAGATGAATGGTAAATTTTAGTAGAGAATGAATATCCATCATTACTACTAGAATCAAGCTTTCCAGCCCAAAAAGCATCTTGTGCATAAGTGAATTCTCCATTTTCTTGCTCAAAGCTGTCTTCTCCTATCAGCAGCTTCTCCTTGCTAAAAACAGGTAGCATTACAACATTTGACAATTTTGCAGTAGGTGAATGGTTTGAAAACACATCCAATTTCTTGCTACTACAAGGTTGTAGTAGAAATGGTGATCGAGCTTCCACATGATCAACATGAAATGAATCAGAAAGAGTTTTAGACTTACTGTGAATGATATTCTGGATATGTTTGTACAACAGCTTCATTTTCCAAATACTTTCCCTCCTTGTGTGGTTTAACTTTAGGATAAGTCCAACCACTCATAAGATCGATACTGGGAAACTCTAACCCTTTTGAAGCATCAAGTTGACTTAATATATCTTGAAAAGAGAGCTCCACACTTCTCAAGACCTCTTGCGTCCTGGAAGAATCATGTGCTAAAAGAGAGAGCAAGCAGCCATATTCTTCCTTTAAGTGCTTCAACTAAGCGTGTTGTTTCAACAATTTGGAAATCTGGTCATCTGCCCTTGAATGAGCTCCTCTTAACTCTTCAATGCGTGCATCTAGATCATCCTTGATTTTTTGTATCTCATGGTCACTTTCTGTTTCTACTACCTTTTTTGCATTTGAAAGTGCTGAGATTTTGTTTTCTGCATCTGCTAGCTTCAACTCATCGAACTGCCACTTTTGTCCCTTCTCACCAAATGAGTCATCTCTTGAGAGAAGAAAACTCCTCAACTGTTGACTCATTTTTAGCTTAAGTTCTCCATGAACAAGCAAAGCATTCCCCAAGAAAAGAGGCCGCCTTTATGATCACCTGAATTTGTCGATGTCCTTGAAATCTACAGCCAGCTTTGTATAGATCATTATTGCATAGCCTCCAATACTTCATACATACATTATTGACACATCTCGACTTCTTACACAATAACGGCTTTTGTTTTTGTAAAAAAAGGCTTCTGAAGGGTTTCTTTTTCGCAATGTAGCTTTTAGGAAGTCGACTCTTTTCCGCAGTTCAAAATACAAAGTATTAGAGCAATGAAGGAATTTGAATTTAGGTGAAGCCCAAAACTGCACCACCTGTAACATTTTCAGTACTACGCTCGTGCCCAATTGCGCAAGACATGATTTTATGTATGATTGAGGCTCGTTGTCGACATTTTTACCTGGAGACACTGCAAATAATAAGTTTGGAACATTTGGATGGAATTCACATATTAGCTTCAGAATCTAAGGAAGATAGTGGAAAGTCTGAACAAGATATGCTGAGCAAGGTTTCACAGGCAGACCAAGATCATAATGCACTGAATTTCTCTGAAGGTTTAGCTCATAAAAAGGATTCTGAACTTTATACTTCTCTTAGTCTTCAGCCAGATGCCATTCTTAACCAGAGTAAAATGAACCATGCATATATCAATAAAAATGTTTCACTGTCAGAGGAATTGGTAGCTGAAAGGGAACTAAATCTGTCCATGGCACTTTCAGGACGAGCCTGTGAATTAGTTACTAATATTTCTTGTGTTGATGCCCGAGATGTTAGACACTTGATAGAGAAACCTTTAGATTTACTTTTGGCAATAGATACTTCAGGTGATGAAACAGAGGAGAAAAGAGATGACTTGGGAATTAAACATATAGAATAGGATTGAGAAAATAATTGCATTTTTTCACTCACAATCCTCTTTAAAACCACAGCCACGCTGCCAGGCTGCTTACTAGCAACTTGAACTTGAAATACTGCCATGTGCATATGAGGATCAAACTCTTCATTTATTGGATCAAACCTTTCAACTCCGTCTTGCGCTGTTGCTTCAAATCCTTTAATTGATTTCTCAAAGCTAGGCCAGAATGGTTCTAGGGGACTAGCTTCTATTGTTGCTGTCAGGCAAAAAGAAGTGGCAAAACTGCTGGAGCATAGAATTTAAGAGGAAACACATGCCCCCAAAGGAAGCACACTTGACATCCACAACTAAATCTGAATTATCAATACTAGCAGGCCTCTTTTTGGCAAAGTAGAAATAGTAGACAAATGCTCATATGACTTTGGATGGTGCACAGTTGGTGTCTTTGAGGCGATGTAAGAGGACATGTTTGAGAAATGTTTAAATAGTGCCTGGTCCATGGTCCTCAAGAATACATGCAATAACTTTTGTGCCTGAGGATTTTGTGCCCTTTTTGCCACAGTAGCAAATTTCAAATATGGAACATTGCTGTAAGCAAAGCATGACATATTTGGCCTGTACATATGTCAATCACGAAAGGTGAATACCTGCTATGAGCAGGAGGCTAACAACATACTTAGAGATTTGGAGCAAGAAGGCAAAGGAAGAGGAAAAAAGAGAAAGAGGACATTGAGATCAGTAGCTAAAACAATTTTTCTTGCAGGTACTGAGTTGCATGTATGTTTTCCTCACTACTTTTGGCATGCATGTCATATGCATGTGGTTTATTGGTCATGATATGTCATTGGCATGGAGGGTTTCCTGGACTGATAGTGGATTTTCTTAGCCTTGTGATTTCTTGGATATCGAGGGTGTTGTGGGTTCTTTTCTAGTTGGTTATCATGTTTCCTTTAGCTTGGGTTGAGTTACTAGTTCCTAGAGCCTTGGTTGGACAAATGCTCTGGAGCTCTATAACAAATTGGGTTGAGTTACTAGTCCTAGAGCCTTGGTTGGACAAATACTCTAGATCCCTTGGTGGGTTGAGTTATTAGTCCTAAAGCCTTAGTTGGACAAATGCTTTGGAGCCCGACAACAGTTGTGGGTTGAGTTACTAGTCCTAGAGCCTTGGTTGGAAAAATTGCTCTAGAGTCCCGGAAGGGTTGGGTACAGACCAATCTGGTGATGGTTTGTGACGTCTGACTGTGAGGTGGAATCACTGTTTGATGAGTTGAGGTGGTTTTTCCTCTAGAAGACCATTATGGTTTTGATTGATTTGTTGTATGAGATCCCACATTCATGCTTGGAATATGGCATGGGGGTGACTGAATGAAGAGAGATTTGGCCTAGACATGTCTATGGTTGGGTGGTTTATGGAAGTCATGAACCTAGTTGGCCTTTCCAACATTAATATGAGGTTATTTCTGCCTTTTATTTCATGATTATTGTATTGGTTTATATGTGGAATATATGGCTATTGTTTCCTTGGTATTGATGTTGCTATTATGATGGTTATGAACATGTATTATGGCATTGGCTATTTGTGGACCTCATCATGTTTTTACTTGTAAATGAATGAACAATGTATCTATGGCCTAATAGATGAAATTGCAGCTATTGTGTTGAAGCATTAATGCTTCTTAGCGATTCTGAGATAAGTATGAGACCCCTATTCTCATTTTTACCATTAAGACATGTAGCTTCTATGTTTTTGTCATGTTTGAGGAAATGCATGTCATGGCTAGTAGGGGTCCAGTCTAGTCCTTGTCAATGTTTATTCAAATGTATCATTGTTATGTTGTTTAAATTCAATTATGAGAGTATCATTGAGTTTCGGGCTATGACCTGGGCTCTAGGCCTGAAAAAGTGGCACAAATCCCAAAGACACACGTATAAGTTTGAGGAGAAAAGTACCCAGATGCATGCATACCCATGCTATGGGAGTGTTTGGAGCCTCCTGGATGCATGCTTATCTATATCAAGGGAACATATAGGGTTTAAGAGTATAAAAACTTAGTGGGACCCAGTGGATGGTTACCTAAGTTATTGGGATGACTCACGGGAGTTCTCTTGCTGATGTGGAAGGTCTATATGGTGTGTTTGTGTTGATACCACTTCCTTAAGGTTAATTAGGAGGTTTAATCCCATTATAGTGGCCTCTCATCGCATATTTACTCCAGTTGGCCGATTAAATGGGTAGATGTGGGAGGAGGGTGTTACAAATTGGAATCAGAGCATGGCTCACCCCTCAGACTAGATGGGTTGTGTGTTGGTCATGCATTCATGTCAGTTGCACATGCATTTCTTGTGTTACAAGACCATGTGCTTGTTGCATTTGTATGGTATGGGTTATGGTTGCAGTGAGGTCACCATGGGAAGTTGGTGTTGTTGTTGTGGAGTGTGTCATCATGAGTGTATGGTTTATTATGCATTGTTTATTCACATTAGTGTTCACATGTGGTCAGGTGTATAGTGATGTGGTGGTTGTTGTCATGCATGGGGGAATGTTATGTGTAGTTGATATGGTCATGCATTGGTGACTAGACTCTTGATAGAATGATGGTTACATTGTTATATGCTTATGTGTTATATTTATATATGCTGTCATGATTATGTTATACATGTATTACACTGATTTTTTGATCCCGCAGACAAAGTATCCTCCTCGAATTATGCTAACGTACGTTTGTTTATTGTGATTTGGTTTAGCTGACATGATATAACTTGCAGGAAGATTATTAAAGGTGAATATAAAGATGGTAGACTATAGTTCTCTAGACTCTCCCTATGGATTAGATGAGTAGTGTGGTGTTGGGTACTCTTCTGATTTGGAAGACACACTGAGAAGCTTAAAGGTAGAAATAAGGGGTTTTCAGACAAACAATGACAATTTCATACATTCATAGGAGAAACAAGTAGAGGTAAATGCAGTGATACTTCAGATATTTTTTAGAACTACAACAACATGGTCTCATTTAGATTAGCCATGAGCAGGAGGAAAAAAGTAATGGGGCATATGGAAATAGGTTTCCTGGTGGGTACATGTCGGATATAGATGACATGGTCAGAGATTGAAAGTACTTGGATACTCTTGATAGGAGAGGTGATGGACGCAGGTAATAATCTAGTTCTGGTTTTGATAGGAATTATGATCTACATCATTATCATCCTTACATGAGTAGTGACAAGGGATATTTTCTAGACGAGTTTAAGAAAGAAAAGCCACCCACATTTGATGGAGAGATAAAGAAATCACAAATGTAGAGGCATGGTTCCTTGGTATGAGGAAGTTCTTCATGTTGCATGATTACTCAGAGCACATGAAATATAGAATAGCTACATTTAGCCTTAAAGGCAAAGAAAATTTTTGGCGAGAATATGTGAATAATGTTAGAGGTATTCATGAGGAGGACTTGACATGGAATGAGTTGGAGAGACTATTCAAGAAGAAGTACCTATCAGAGAGATACTTTGATGACATGGAAAAATAATTCTATGAGCTAAAGATGGGATCAATGACATATGAGGAGTACACTAGTAGTTTCTTGGAGCTACTGAGGTATGTGCCTTACCTCGAGGAGGAGAATGCTAAGATTCAAATATTCATTAGTCGATTACCGATTGCATTCAAAGACATGATTGAGTTCGATGAGCCTAGATCATTGGAGGAGGCCAATCAAAAGCCAAAGCATTTCTATGAGCAATCGAAGTGCAGATATGAGACTAAGCTAGACTAGAAAGGTAATGCAAATAACAAAGGAAAATGGGACAACAAGCGAGAAAGACTTTAGGGTACAGGTGATAAAGAGAAAGTAGCATTGTCTAAGAAGTTCAATGCATTTGACAGAGGACAAGGACTTTGATCTAAGGAGCAGAATAAGGAGCCCGTGCGGTGTTGGACTTGTGGAGGAGAGCATCATAGGAGATATTGTCCACAACATCAAGGTGGTATACCACATATCTATAGTGCTAAGGAGGCACATATAGTGGGAGATGTTGGGAAAATTATTACTAGGATCTATGCAGCACTGGATAATAGACATGTAAACCATCATACATTTATCATGGATATGGATGGTAAGATTTGTGATCAATTTGTTTCTATTTTAATTGACCCTATATCTAATTATAGTTATGTTAATCCTAAACTAGTGGATGAGTGTGGTTTGAATAAAGAAGTGAATGAAGAGTCTTGGTTAGTGCAGTTGGCTACAGGTACCAAGAAGAGAGTTTATCATTGGGTAAGAGCTTGTACATTTGATTTTAATAGTATGCCTACCTCAACACATTTGAATGTATTACCATTGGGATCATACAATATGTTGTTGGGCATGTATTGGTCGTACCTTCATAGAACCAAGGTGGATTATTATGAAAAATATATTGAGTGCTTGGATGAAAATGGAGAACCAAGAATCTTGCGTGGTAAGAATAAAGCAACATTAGTTAGAATGGTGACATCTATGCAGGCCAAGTATAGTAATCATACCATAACAAGTATAACATCATAATTTCATGACACTAATACCACTTAATGGAGCTTTATAACATAGCTCATGGCGGTATTTACATCCATATACATATGCACATATACCAAACATCACCAAAACATGTACCAAAAACATAAACCAAAGACATATACCAAAACATCCACTAAACTAGTGAATAAGGAAGGATACATAGCCCACATCTGATCCGCCATCTCCCATGTAGCTTCATCGGGATCGAAGTTCTTCCATTACAGTTTAACCTGCTCGATTTATAGATTTTGGAGCATGAGCATCTTTCTTTGCAAAATACACTATGGTTTCGACTAGAATTCTCCTTCTGGCTCCAACTGCAAGACAAACCAGTTAATCACATGATCGAGATTTTCAACATACTTCTTAAGCAATGGCACATGGAAAACATCATGGAATTTCATTGTCAGAGGCAGTGCAAGTCGATAGGCTAATGACCCAATCCTCTGAATAATCCTCAAAGGTCAACAAAATCAGGGTGCCAACTTGGCACATGATCCAATACACAAGGATATCTTATTCATTTTTATGTGCAAGTACACATGTTCCCCAACTTGTAACTCCTTGAACAAACTATTATGATATTCATAGCTCTTCTACCTATCCTGTATTGCTTTCAAATTCTTCTTTATTACCTACATTTCTTGCTCCATGTTTGCCAACATGTTTGGTCCAATCAACAACTTGTTAATTGGATCACTCCAACTAATGGGAGTATTACAACTCTGCCCATTCAATGCCTCAAACAGACTCATCCTTAGTGACTCTTGGTACCCATTGCTGTAAGTGAAATATGCTAGTGGAAGGTACTCTTCCCACTCCCATTGTTGATGCATCACATACATCCTTAACATGTCGTCAATTATTGTTTTGACCCTCTCAGTCTATCCATATGTCTACTGATGATAATGTCACATGGAATGAGTTGATCTTGTGGACAAGATAGACCTTCCTAGAATCTAAAGAAGACCTAATGACAAGCAAACAAACCAAACACTATCTTTCTCTAAATGTTCTTTTATAAATAATGGCAAACAAGTGTGTTTAAGGCCTACCTTATGTCCAACGCAAGTTTGGGGATGCCCTCGCTCCTTTGATCCAAATGGGTTCCTTTGTCGCGAACCTGCAAACACAAACAAGGCAAACAAATTAAATAGCACCTGAAAAGCCAATATCATAAAACATATTTAACATGAAAGTCAAGGAGTCCATGAAACAAATAACATAAGATACTCGTTGATAAAAATGAGTCTAATTGTATTAATTCAAAAGAAGAAGAACTTTACAACCTTTGCCTTGACGCTGTACAAGCTCCTCCCAGGGTCCAACAAGAAGTCTCCTCTACTTTGACAAGCTTCACTCACTCCCCAATGAAGCCAAAAAGGTATGTTATCTCTCCTCTTAAGCTCAAATAGGAAGTCTTGATTTCACTAGCATTTACCCTCAAAAGTTCAGCTTCTAACCTCCCCAGCCACTGACCCAATGCCTCAATTTATAGTGCAAATGGAGATCAGTTACCAGGTCCTTCTTTAAAGGGATAGAATCCTCCTTCAAAGGGATAGCTCCTCCCAAAAAGGGATTAGTTCCTCCTATTATGGGATGCATGAACCACTTGGAGCGAACAATCCACGTAACAAATGCTTCTAGAAAACTCTAGAATTAACCCAAAGTGAGTTTTTTAAGATAAAAATTGCGCCTTTTGACTTTCACAGGGGTACGCACCCTCCCCTTTACATGCAGAGCGTATAAGTATGCAGGTATTCTGAACAAAAGGTGCGGGCCCGCAGGCAAAAGTGAGAGAAAGTGCGGAACCAGAGTTACATTGCTTTTTTGATGTCTTTCTCTCATTTCTAAAGCTTGTTCTGAAGAGTTGAGGTTTGAGTCTTGCTTAGGAAGCTGGTATAGGTGGTGATAGACCTACACCGACTGCAAATAATCAAGGTGACGATATTTTTGTGTAACACCGAACTAACAATAATAATATAAAGCCACAAAAATAATAATAGAGGGATTCCATGGGGCACAGTAATAACAATATGGGGACAATAGGGGCACAACAATATTAATAAGGGGTATAACTACAATAGCAATGGGGTAATCACTAGTATTATAGGGACCCAACAATATGTATTTGTTAATATGTGGTTTTCATGGTCATTCTACTCTTATTATTCTATTGGTTATATGTTGGTTATAAGCATGGTTCATGACATACTTTGGTTATGGCTCTCATCATGTTTCGATTAGTAAATGAATAAATAATGAATGTATGACCTAATAGATGATATTGCAACTATTATGAGAGGGCATTAGAACTTCTTGATGATTCTGAAATAAGTATGAGACCCCTATGTTTAGATGTGGATTTATGACCTGTACATTACATGTTCATGACATGTTTGATGAATTTTCTTACATGGCTAGGATTTGTTAGGCCAAGTCCTTAATCAAATCTTGCGTTAGAAGCTTTGTCTTTGTGTCATTTATTGTTTTGGAAATTTTCATCAATTTTTGGGCAATGACCAGGAGTATAGCCCTAAAAAGGTGGCATCGATTTCGCGGTCTCAGGCACATAATTAGTTGAAAAAGACTGCAGTCGCACCCTTACAGTGGTTATGTATGCAACTGGAATCCTACAGTCACATGGATTCAAGATTCTACATGTGACTGGGAGTCCATATCGTTGAAAAGGAAAGTTAACTCAAGGTTTGACTACCTAGAAGGGTGGTTTAGCCCTTGGGGGTCCTGTAGCACCTGTGGAGTGTTAGTAAGGTTTTATTTTTTCGATTCCACTTCCTTAAGGTTATCTAGGAGGTTGAATCATATCTTAGTAACTATTTGTCACACATTTACCCCGGTGGACCGGTGAACTTGGGTAAGTGTGGGAGGAGGGCATTACAGAGTGGTATCAGAGCATGGTTCAACACTTGGACTAGATTAGTGGAATGTGTTTGTCATGCATGCATGTAGGCTTTATATGTGTTTGAAGTGTATGCTTGGTGATGGTCATTGTTGCAGTTGCGTTTTCATGTAGAATTTGATGGTGTTGTTTTTCGGATGCAATTTTTCATGAATGCATGTCAATTGTATATGAATTTTTTATGCATGTCAGTGTCTATATGTTGTTATGCATTCACTGTCATAGTTATAGTTATGCATGTATAATAGATCAGACATGCATTGTGAGGTCATTGTATGTAGTTTGGGTCATCATGATGTTGTTGGTATGTTATGAGGTTGATATGTTGGCTGAAATAAAGGAGGAGAAGCAAATTATCAAGTGAGGTTACAACATTAGACCTCGGGGTAAGAGCAACTCATCATACAAGATATTATGTTAGGCATGCAAATATGTTGATTAATGGTTGTTATATACATTAGGGTTATATACATTATGGTCGTGTGCATTCTTTTCATTCTATTGTTGTTGTGGTTACATGCATGATAGATAATATTTGATAAGTGTGGTTATATGCACGTGTCAAAATGTCATGAATGGTATTACTTATTATTATATGCATTATGGGAGTATGCATGATGATTATGTTCATTGAAATGAAGATGTTGATGTTATATGTATTATGCGAACTTGGATTGGTCTATGCAGATGGTTATGGTTACAATATTTAGGTATGACCCGACATATTTGTAATATTATGTTGTACTAATATAGACTAGTTGTGTATATGTGATTATTGTGCATGAATGACAATTGTTTATGACTTTATGATCTGAAAATGTTATCTAGTTACTATATTCATATCATGACCTTATTATGTTGATTTGATGTGTTGTGAAGTTATATCGTGCTAATCTAGATTGATTGTGCAGACAAGATAGCCTCCACTTAGATACATTAAGGTATGAGTTTTCTTATGTCATCTACTTGGTGTTTGAATGCTTGGTTATGTCATCTATTGGGTGGTTGAGTGTTTGGTCTCTATTATGTCATCTATATATTGTTTGAACGTTTAATTAATTGCATGATATGAGTATGTGTCTATAATATTTCTTGAAGGAATGATCTTGTTTTAAGATGGTTATACTAACACATTATGTGTTGAGACAACTAATATGTACTTGAGTGTAAGTAGCTGATAGTTGTAGCATTATATCTTATAATTGTTAGTTGATTATGGCATGGCTATTAGTCATTGTAAATGTTGATTTCAAATTAATAGATATGATGTCTTGATCTTTGGAATATGTGGCTGACATGTGTGAACAGTTCCAGAGTAATGTGCTTGGTATTAGCAGGACAAGTTAATAGTTGATTTGTTTATATAAATAATAGTTGGGTGATGTGATAGTATATAATAAGACTCAATTACAGTAAGGTAAAAGGTAAAATAAATGAATTGGGTGAGAATTCCTTTGACAATGTTTGGAAACCACAATGCCTAACAAATGAGTGCTTTAAATGAATACAAGAAGTCTTCTTAACCTTGATTTTGTCTGACATTACATGGATATGTGCTATATTCATGAACATGTATTTGACATGTATAACAATTGGTTTTCAATTTTGTCTGCATTCATCAAGGAATTGGAAACCCTTGAGAGATGATATATGTATATGCTCAGTTACAAGGCATCATTCTTGGTACAACAAGGTAAGGTAACTGGTGTATTATTGTATTTATTTATACACTGACAGTTATGTGTTTATGGAAATATGGTGTAGGGATTGCATGGAAAAAGAGATTTCCATGAAATCTTGAAGAAGGATCAGGTTGAGATTTCCCTTGGAAGCATTGGGAATTCATGGGGATTGAGTCATCGTGTTTTTTGCAAGTTTTGCGCTTTTGGCGTTTCGTGATTTTTTTTGCACTTGATTTGCATATTTTATATGTCTAGTGCATGGCCATGCCACTTTGTTTGTGGTGTCGTATTTTTATTATTTCTCATGGTTTCTGCTTGCTTGTTTCTTGTTCTTTCCTTTTATGTTTTAAGGGTCTTGGGATTTGGTTGGGAAAGAGAAAAGTTAATGGAGCTGGAAAGAGGTGAGTGAAACTCGACAGGTAGTTGAAGACTTGGATGAAGCTTGATGCCTGTATAAGGGCAACTGAAGGTAAGAATAGGACAATCAGTTGGATTGGTTAGGTCCATTGGGGTAAATAAATGTTGGCAGGATAGTCATGACAAAAGTAATAAGAAAGATGAAGTAAATGGATTTGAGGCATCAGATGCCTTGACTATGTTGAGAACCATTGTTCTCAATTATGTGCATATTGTGCATGGATAAAAGGAGTTCTTTTAACCTTGACATTGTGATATCTAGTAATTATGTTGTGATCATGATTATGATAACGTCTATATATGTATATATGCATGTATATATGTCATTGTCTGACGGGATCATGATTGTTTTATGTTAATGTTTATATATGTGTGTGTATGTATGTATGTATGTATGTAAATATATGATAGGGTTATCAAGGATCATTATTGTGGAGGTATGATTTCTTATGTGGGTGAATGGCATGAAAAGGTTCTTGGTTTAATTGGGAATCAAGTGGTATTGTAGCCTTACTAGATCTATTAGGTCAATATCTTGTAGATATGATTTAATATTATGTGATTGTACTATGCCTTTGTTTATGCTATGGAAGGTAATGTTGAAAGATACAACAACGGAATGAAAGCAGTGTGACATGTGACATGTTTGGATAAGCATGGATAGTGGAAAGGCACTAGAAGAAAGGTTGATTGGTAGAGACAGTGTGGTCTTTGGGTGTGCAGTACTATTGTAGTGTATGTGTTGTGCATGTTGTACCTATGGTGTTGCATATAGGTGGTACTATGTGCATGTTCTACATGTGGCGTCGTGTGCATGTTGCATGTATAGTGCTGTGTGCATCTTGCATATTTGGTATTGTGTATATATTACATTTTTTGCATGTTGCATATGCGATATTGTGTACATATGTAGTTGTATGTATGTTTTATATGAGGTGTTGTGTACATGTGGTGCAGTGTACACATTGTACATATGGTGCTGAGTACACGTTTTACATTAAATGTTGTGTACATGTAGTGCTATGTACATGTTGTACATGAGGTGTTGTGTGAATGCGGTGTTGTGTGTATGCGATGTTGTGTACATGTTGTACATGTGGTCTTGTGTGCATGCAATGTCGTGTACACACTGTATAAGTGGTGTTGTGTACACATTGTGAAGGTGGTGCTATGTACTTGTGATGTTGTGTACACGTTGTGCAGGTGGTGCTATGCACATGTGGTGTTGTGTACATGTTGTGCATGTGGTGTCATGTACTTGAGATGTTGTGTACATGTTATGGAGGTGGTGTTGTGTACACGTGGTATTGTGTACATGTTGTACATGTGGTATTGTGTGCATGTCATACACGCTATGTTATGTACATGTGGTACTACGTATGTGCATTTGGTAGTCGCGGTATCATGACATGTGTATTCATTGTGTTTTACTCTATGTATGTATATGTATTGTGTCATGCACTAGGTGTAGGTGTATGTATTTTGTTGTGATGTACACTAGGTGTGGGTGTATGTTTGTGTTGTACACTTGGTGTAGGTGTATGTGTTATGTTATACACTGGGTGTAGGTGTATGTATTGTGTTGTACATCAGGTGTAGGTGTATGTGTTATGTTGTATGTCAGGTGTAGGTGTGTGTATTATGTGGTGTTATACGTCATGTGTGGGTGTATGTGTGTGGTGTACACTTTTTGTAGTTGTACATGGTTGAAGAGAAGGCATTGTGTGCTTGCTGAGTGTGGAAACCAATCTGGTGAGTGTACGGAAAGGATAAAGAACAAAGGTAGAAACAAAGAATCATTTAAAGGATAAGTATGAATATTTTATTTCAGTTTTATTATGCATGTGATCTATGATTTTGATTTATGATGGTTACATGTGATCTATGATTGTGGTTTATGATGATTGTATGTGATTCATGATTTTGATCTATGATGGTTGTGTTTTGAGCTAACTTGATGTGATATGTTTATACATGATGATTCGGTCAAGAGATGGTTTGGCTTGTTGTGATAGGAAGTGAATATAAGTGCAAGTGTACCTTATTGACGGGCCACCAATGAGGTATGATTTGGATTTATTTCAATTTGTTTCGAATCTAATGGGAATCATGTGCTTGGTACCAGAAATCATGGAAATTCCCAGTTTGGGTGGTTGCGACGGACTGAAATCATTAGTAGCAGCAACAAAAGGAATTGGAATAGGTAGCAGTATGTTGGTAAAGCACTTTAGGAGCAGGGCCATTGTGGGACACTGGTACCCAATAGCATCCATTGATTGCCATGAGATGCTATGATTGATATGATGGTTTTGAGGTAGGGATATTCCTTGTCTTTTGGACCTTCTGATGTGAGGAAACCTTGCCAAGGGAGGGGTCTCTCGAGAGACAGTGTAGTAGAGAAGGGGATGCCCCCAAACCTTGGAAGGTGTGTGACTAAATGGAAGGGGGTGATCGGATTTCGCGAGGAACTATGTAGCAGGGAAGGGAAGGTTAGGGATGGATTTCTTTTTTGTTATTAGCATTGCTAGATGGAATCAGATGCACATTGGGAGTGTACCCTAGAAAAATGAGTTGGTAACTATGCACTTAGAGGACAAGTGGTGCAAGATTGTGGTGCTGGATATTGGATGCAACTTTGAATTTAATAGTGGATTTTGGACTTCCTAGGAAGGAGGTGAATCATATTACTACTTTTGAGGGTGGATGTGTGATCCATTGGATTCCCTCGTTGTAGATGCAGGCATCATATCGTTTTATTTGTTGGTTGAAGAAAATGTGTATATGTGTATATGTGGTTATTATTATAAATATCGTCATGAGTTGTGTTATAAAGCTCTAATACACAGTATGATTATCATGTTTTCAACACAAGTCATTGTAAATATTGTAATGAGTAGTATGTTTTTCTTTTCAACGGTCTTATTGGTTATAGGTGTCATTGAATGTTGAGGATGATGTTCCCCTAAGGGGGAGGATTTTGTAGCAAACTTGGTCAAAATTCCATGTAATAAAGTTAATAAAGGAAAAATAATAATCAAGGTCATGGGACACGAATTCCAAGATAAATGTTGGGAAAAACATCCTAGTGTGGGTGTTAATTTGGTTTATTATGGCTATGGTAAATTGGAAAATTCAATGACATAGGGATTGAGAAGGCAAAGAGGCATTAATTGGCATTTTATTTATGAAAATAATGGAAATTAGGAGAAAAGGAAGGTGAAAGGTCACAGGTTGCATGTGAGGAGGAAAATGAATGAAAATAATGGAAACTCTAAGAAAATAGAGGCCTCATTGATAAAAAGGCTTCTGAGGATCAATTCATGGACTTTTGGCAGTTTTTAGGTGGTTCTCTCTCTCACACACTTAGAGAATTCTTGGAACACTCTAGCATTGGAGGAAGAAAGGCAAAGGAAGGACAAGAAAGAAAAGGGAAGAAAATACCAAGTAAGGAATAGAGGGATCAAGTAGCTACAACAGGATTACTTGTAGGTATAGAGTTGAATGTATTATTTCCTTGCTTGTTTTGGCATGCATGGTACATGCATGTGTGCTTTTGGTTCTCTTGTTGTCACTGACATGGGTTTTTCCATGTGTGACAATGATTTTCAGCCTTGCCTTGTCATTTCCTGATAACCATGGTGTGATGGGATTATTTAACTTGGTTGAGATGGATTTTTGGATGGTTTCAAACTAAGTGGGGTTGCCTCAGGGAGAAACATAAGGCCTAGAAACCTTTGGACCAATGAAGGTGGGATTGTGGTAAAGCCTAATTTTGTATGCCCTCGTTAGGCCTAGGAATCGTTGACCGATGAATGGTAGGATATATAGTAAATCCTAGAGAGTGTAGCCTTGTTGGGCTGAGGAATCCTCGATCGATGAATGGTAGGATATGCAGTAAAGCCTAGAGGTGGAGACGGGAAAATTTCTCATGGTTTAGGTGGAGAGATCTGGAGGCATCCATGCTTGTATAGGCCTAGTGATCTCTGGATACTGGGGGTGTAGTAAAGCCTAGTAGTGTATGTTTCTTGGTTATATAGATGAGGGTTTCAGGCCTATAAGCCCTTGGTGGCATATACGATAAAGCCCAAGGAAGCGTTGTTTGGTTCTGTTGTGAGTTCCACATTCATGCTTGGAATATTGCATAAGGGTGATTGGTTGAAAGAAATATTTGTTTTAGCCCAATCTATGGTCGGATGGTTCATGGAAGTCCTTGACATGGTTATTTTATGCATATATTAATAATAAGTAATTTTCCTTTGGTATTTTATGTGTAAATGTACTTGTTAATATGTGGTTTTTTATGGTTGCTCGACTCGTGTCGTTCTATTGGTTATAAGAAAAGTTCATGATAGACTTTTCTTATGGATCTCATCATGTTTTGATAATTAAATGAATGAATAATGAGTGTATTACCTAATAGATGATATTTCAGCTATTATGAGAGGACAAGGGACTCTTGACAATTCTTAGATAAGTATGAGACCTTTATGTTCAAATGTGTATTTATGACTTGTACATTACATGTTCATGATGCGTTTGACGAATTGTCTGTCATGGTTAGGCTCGGTTAGGCCAAGTATTTGATAAATTTTTATGTTAGAAGCTTTTTCTTTGTGTCATTTATCATTTTGGAAAGTTTCATGAATTTCTAGGTAGTGACCTTGACTCTAGCCCTGAAAAGGTGGCATAAATTCCACAGTCTCAAGCATAGAACTAACTGAAAAAGACTACAGTCGCACCCTTGTAGTGCTTATCCATGCAAATGGAGGCTTATAGTCACATATATGTAGTCTTGTGTATGTGATTGGGAGTTTATATCAATTAAAAGGTAAGTTAACTCAGGGTTTGGAGACCTGAAAGGGTGGTTTAGCCTTTCTGGGTCCTATAACATCTAAGGAAGGTAAGTAAGGTTTTTTTTTGTCTATTCCGCTTCCTTAAGGTGATCTAGGAGGTTGACTCATATCATAATAACTTCATCACATATTTACCCTGGTGGATCAATAAACTTGGGTAAGTGTGGGAGGAAGGTGTTACAATCTCAGAGGTCCCTATTATAAACTGCCATGTCACCATGGATTTCAAAAATGAAACTATGAAAAAGTTATGCTTTCTTAAATGCTCCTGGTTCAAATGGTAACATAAGAGTGAAATTCGAAGGAAGTGTTATGGGGAAAATATGTCATACTAGGGTTTCATGGGTATTATTAGTCACACACCAAACACCATGAAAAATTGCAGGCATACCTTTCATGCCATTGTCGTATTGTAAAGTTGATGTCCTTCAAACCATCAACATGATGCATATGGCTTAGGCTAGTGACTTTCAATGACATCATGGATATGGCTTGGGATCGTGACCTTCAATGATCATTTAGGGTAGGATAGATTTTAAAAATATATCACATGCAACACCTTATTATGTAGCCTTATCACTTATTATTACCAAACTTATAAATACATGTCTACTTTAAATAATTTAGTTATAAATACATAAAAATAGATATTTATTTTATATAATCTAAATATGAAATAAAAATGCATCACCAAGTCTATTTGAAAGTGAAACAAATGCCTCTTAATCATCATCGCATTATTTATCATTTAATTCTTAGCCATAAAATATTTATTAATTCAATTTTTATTTATAATTACCATTGAAAAGAAAAGTCAAAAATGTTTCATTATCCATGAAGAAAAATTTAAAACCTCTCATGCATCCATGTGAGCCCGTTTGTTTCTCTAATGGTCCATAAAAGGATGTAATCAAAATTTTATACATGCATAAGACCTTCTTGTAGTTTTCATAATGTTGCAAGAACTATAATTTAAATATAGTAAATATGAATTTACCTTTAATGTCAAGAATTTAATCCTACATATTAATACATAAATTTTCATTGTTAAAGTCCTCATAGATTTATCACTACATGATGATTTATATTGATTTTGAACTAAACAAGAAGAAAAAACATGTGAATTGATTACTAAACCAATAAATATTTAAATCGAGACTAAATCTTCAATGTTATTTCTAAATTCACTATTTTTCCTCATTTTCCTATTTGAGAAGGGTTGTGACCTTGAATCCTTATTATCATAGACATTGTATACAATTGGAAATACTTAGTGTTATGCTTAAAAATGTTTCCATTGAAAACAAATGTGTAATTTTTTTTTTGAATCTTACCAATTATGTTATAAAATGCCAGCAAGAAAATAAAAAATATATAATTAGTGAAATAAAGAAAACAAAAACATACACCAATAGTAGAAATGATGAAATAACAGAAGTACATATCACTCTCTATTTTCATCACCCTAGTTATCTTCCTCGCTTAGAATGATAACATTGTTGCTCTCAAAAATATGTTTTGATATAGGGTTCTATCTTAATACAAACCACCAATCCCTATCCAACACATCTGGGTAAAAAAACACCTGGTTGTAGTGTTTTGGGAAAATATAAGGCTCCCTAGCTTCATGCCACATCTTTCTAGAGTTGATAGATATCATCCCACTATCACGATCGTCCTTTACATTATTCCAATCAAAGGTGTCCCACCACTTGCACCTATAAATGACACATTAGAATGAAGATGATTCCACTTGAATGATCTCTTATATCTTTCCAATGTAACCTAACTTCCTTTGCATTAGGTATTTATCACGGTGATTATCACGTCTAGTTTGGTCAAACTCGACTTCCACTCCACAGTCTTCTATCATGCATTGATCATCGAAATCATTCGTATGAAAATGATGTCCATATGCCCATATATATGAGAACAAATGTACCTATAAAAAGTGAAAAAATCATAGTATCATTTGTCTAATAACCTAAACATAATTAAAAATATATAATATATAATTGTTACAATTAAAAGATGCAGTATGAAGTTAAAAATGTACAGAAAGAGATTATAATTACCTAGTTGTTGCACCCAATCCATATGTTTAGCGCATCCTCTTCATCACGTGGTTAAGGAATAGATGCACCATATTTATCCCTCACTTGATCAACAACCCAACTATTAGGGCATGTTATTAGCATATTTTATTTTAAATGATTAGGGTAAGGCATGCTTCTACCATTCAACCATCTGAATTTTTTCCTGTCATCGTCCCATTTCCTTCTCTTCTCTTCGTAAAATGTGACCCATGGTTGTGTCACTTCCATATTGTAAAGAATGAATTTATTGATGGATTCAATTTCTAAATTCGTTGATGAAATCAAAGCAATATATATACATATATAGTACGTATGAGATCAAAATATGCATTAACAAGAAGTTAAATGTGAATAATTACTATGTAGTAATTTGACAAATGATCAGCCAACACTTACTCTTTATTATGTTCTAAAGTTCCATTTGTTTCGAGAAGCTCCCCTTATCTTTTTTCTTCATCCCTTTCCCAAATCACCACATATGGTGTGTTGTCGATATGCTTGATTTACTTACTAGCATAATAGAAAGATCCATACGATATATACCCCTCAAGTGTTTCCCTTTGTCGAACAAAACATTTCAATTTCTTCATGTACCTCCCTAAGAATAACATCCAATGACAATAAACAACCCCAGCTAATTCAACCTCATATATTAGGCGAATTAGAAGTTGGACCGACAAGTTCATGAAACTTGTCGACAATTCCTTCTTAAAAATAAAAACAATCTCAAATATCTCTTGATGCCACCATGGAATGATAGACATATTAATCTCCTTTGATATGATCCAACATACGAATGTAGATAATTTAGATATGGCACATCGTAGGTCTTAGGGGAAGTCATGGTTCGCACACCGATGCATAAGCAGAGTATAGTGACACTGCATAGTAAACAATACATTATACAAAAATTAATTATAAAATATCCCATTACATAAAAATAAAAATAAAAATAATAAAATCATGTTTTTGACATATGTTCTCTTAGAAGGTTCAAATGGTCATGATATTTCAACCCCAACAAAAGATCTTCCATAGTGAAGTGACACCATAGTGAAGACCCATATAAAGAAGGAACCATCACACTCTTTATAACTTCCTTTGCCAAAGAAAGATAGTCTTTCTTTAAAATTCATGGGACATCACCTTCTTTGAAAGCCCAAGAGGGACCAACCTCTCCTCTAGTTTCTTGTTTTGGCCAATGCTTATTTTTAGGTTTTGAAGAAATAAGATCTCTCCTAATAGCCAATGTGTCACTTTATTCAATGATATGTGCCTCCATAAATATCATGAAACTTTGTTAAATATATGCATAGGATCTTGTAAGTGGGAAATCTTAATATTATCCCAATATGGGAGCTCATGAAAGACAAATTTCCTTTTCATCCCAATGGGAAAATTCTCAACATAGGTTTCAAAGAATTCTGGATCACAAACATATGCTACCCATTTGAATTGAACATTTATGCAAACTCCTTCTCCTTCTCTCTCTCATATGCTTGAAGCCATTCAACTGGTGTCATCATTACAGGCCTTTGGGTTCTCTCTGGTTTACTATTGAAAGAAGATGTTGCTCTTCTGTAAGGGTGTTGTTCTGGGAGGAATACCCTGGAGCAGTGATACACTGGCTTTCATAGGTGTTCAGACCACCTAGCCTTCAGAGAAGGTCGACAATATTTACATCCATGATACTCTTTTGTTACAATACTTGCGAAATTATTTTATACAAGCCGAGACATTATCGACCATGAAGATATGAAAAATTGAAAAGAATTAAATTAATATCTGAAACAATATTGTTACGTATATAAACAAATAAATAAAAATGTCATTTACTAGATAAAACTCATAAAGCTGGATAATCATGTATGGTGTAAGCACATATGCCATACACCATAAAATTTCTCTCTATTGTGATGGGTCTTAATACATCATACACATGTATCCCTTCCCATAATTCCTTCAATTCATCTACCAATGGTTGTAAGTAGACTTACATATCCTACACCCATCCTCTACCATGGAATATGAGAGCCAACATAAGATGTTCATTCTTCACAGATAACCATGGGAGGGTATTATTATTGATCACTACTACAGGCCAAACAAAATATTTGGTGTTTTGGAGGGAGTATGGGTTGATGCCATCCATGGCTATGCTGATTCGTAGACTCCATACTTCATCGTTGAATTTTTCAGGCCATGTATCCTCTATATACTTCATGTATATTGAATCTGTTGGGATTCACATAATTCCTGACTCACTTTTGTGTGAGGTATGCCATCCCTACAACATAGCTAATTCTTTGCAACAAAAGAGTCTTTGAATCCTTGGGATTATAGCCCTGTGCCTCGATATCTAATGGGGGGGACCATGTGATTTGCCACTTTTTTTTTTTAATTATAGTACCTTTCATGCCCACATTTGAGACATATCTCTTTGTCTGCATATTCTTCTCTATATAGAATACAATCATTCAGACTTGCATGATAGGATATTTACTCAACACCCAACATTTTCAATAACTGATTTACCTCTTCGCAGCTACTCACCAAGACATTATCACTTGGAAGAACCTTATCATTGAATATCCTATAGTTGGTGGGGAATAAAATTGTATAATGTCAATATTTAACATTCATAAAATCATCCATTTTTTATTTTTATTGTGTGAAAAAATATAAGGAACTTGATCGATCATGTAGGTCAATTACCTCAATATTTCTGAGAAACATGCATTCAACATGTCAAAATTTTCTTTCACATTGTACAATACATTGTTTTCCCCAACTTAGTAGACTTTGACTTGTCGCCGGGTCCAAAGTGAGGGTTTGTGGAAGCAGATTTCAGGCTTTCAAATAAGGTATCAGTGATATGAGAATCATCCCCTAGATCATTATTCTAGAATGCATCTAACAACATTGCCTCTATGGAATTCATATCTCGTAAGTAATCATCCATACCAAACTCTATTTGATTTCCTCCATTGTCATCTTGTGATGAAGAACTACTATTGTTGTATTCATTCCTAATTAGTGAATTTGGGCGTATTGTGAATTAAATAGGTGCTTGATTCAACCATTCTTTGTATGCTTCGTCTATGATTCTTACTCCCTTGAGCTGACATTGTAATGGGGTGTATTGGAAGATGGTAGGTGGGTCGCTCATCATCACTAGAATCCTGATTTCAAAAAATATTGAGTGTCATTAGCACAATATCAATGATATTAGTAAGCACATCAATGCAATTGGTTTGCTAAAATTAGATTATACCAAACAATTTTTACCATCATTGATCCAGGATTGTGGCTGGAAGATTCCATGTTCCAATTGGTAGGGTGAATATTCTGTCCATTTTCATCTGCCAACTGCTTACAATATACTACTCCTGATAAGAGCTTCTGACATTTTTGAAATGGAGGAATAATTTTTGCATTTGAACTCGATTATGAATTAGGATCCTACAAATTTAGATACAATTTTATTCAAATTGACATGGATTAAAAAAAAATCAATTAGATAATCGAAATATAAATAAAATATGAACTTGTTGGAGATGGAAAGAGAGAAATCCGCGAAGGACTTTGATCATCAATATGGAACGAGTTGGAATTTGAAGAATTGACCATTTGATCAAATCGTGTCCATGCATTTGAGAAAAAATAGAAATAAAATTTTATGTTCATATCTAAAATTAATCTTGAGAACCATATAGCCACAACTTGAATTTCAATATAGTTTTCAAACTATATTTCAAGAATAAGGTGACTTTAAGTGGAAAATGTATACTATGAACTACTATTGATTTGTTATATAAATTTGAAGGTGATGGGAAAATATGCAAGTAAAATTTTAATTCTCTTAGGCAATGGATCACTTTGCAAAAGAACTTCAAAATTATGGTTTTAAACCTAGCTAAAAACATAAAAACATAAAAACAAAAACAATATACCATATCATAAACACATGACAACAACAATGATAAATGAATTCACCCCTCTCTTGTGCTACATATCCTTATCTAGCTTCCAATGTTGGGTCTCCTTCATTAAGTGCTCAAATTTGTGTTTACATGGATTTATAGTGCTCATAATGTAAAAATTATGTCTACAATGGCTCTAGAACAATAAAAAAACCCAAGCCAGGCTCTTGCTGGGCTCAACTTGGCCAAAAGCTAAAGAATATATGCTTTAGAGAAGTTTTTCTGCTAACTACTCTACAAACTGTCCTGTTCTGCTAACTCTTCTATGAATTCCGCATTTCCAGGGTGTGGTGAGCACCAATTTCGACCGATGCCAACAAGATTCCCACCGGTTCGGGTGCAATTTGTTGGGTCGTTTAAATTCCCAATAAGGTCTTATCGGCAGAAAACTTGGGCCACATGGGGCCATGCGCCTGGGGGTTGGGGCTAACCGCCTGCCCCCGTTGGCATATCCCCTAGGCTCTCGACAACAGTTTTGTGGCCACCATATAACTGGGGTCATTCCCCAAAACTTTGCACCCATCCAAAATCTACCCTTCTCGTGCCACAGTCCCCTGTGTCACCATATAACCCGAGGTTGGGCTTAACTATTAACCCCCTCAGTTATTAGCGCTCTGGTGGTAAATCGTTATAGGTTCTAGAACCTTGGGTCGAGGCTAAGCCTGAGTCCTCAACTCCCTTCTTCCTATGGTCTCGTGGGTGGCAAGGTGATTTGGGACCAAGGCTTATCCCCTACCCCATCCCCCAACACAACAATGCCAAAACTTTATCATTTTTATGTAAAATTAGAACTAGCCTTGTCACCGTAATTCATAATTAGAAGAAATAGTTTGTTCCTCATAATTTGCACCTTTGTTATCGGTTGCTTGCATGGTGGCTTGTCATATATAGCACATTCTTTTCATTGAAAGATAACTCTGTATCCTTTATGTGTCAAGCTTTTGTGTGATCAAGTTTCATTCTCATAGTTGAGTCATGTTTGAGTCATGTTGAGTCTTGTTGAGTCATGCTTGAGTTATGTTGAGTTTGTGTGTGTATAAAAGGAGAAATTTAAGGCATCTATAACTTATTCAGGTTCTATAAAATATGAGTATTGATTTTTTGTTACTCTCTTATCAATCTATGATTATCAATTTTATATCTGAGCATCCCCATTTAGAGTATCCTAATGGTCTCTTCTAGCCCTTTATCTTTTAGCATGTCCCTTCCATGACCTTTGTGGAGCACTTGGAAGGTATGCTTTTGAAAAGCAATCTAGTGGTTTTTCAATAATAATTCTAACCTTTTCTATATTATGAGTTCAAAGAAGATAAAGGATTTTGATAAAATGTGCGAAAATAGACAAAGGAAGCTCAAGTGCTGATAATTGACGTTTTCTATGCAGGAAGACGTGGAAACAAGGGATTGTCAATCAAAAGCAAGGAGCAAAGGGAAAATAACTGCTGTCCCTCCAGCAGGGAACCAGATGTGGACGAGATCAAGCAAAATTAGAGCTGAATAGCCCAGAGAAAGAATGCAGGATACTGAGTCGGAGAGCGCAAGAAGGAAAAGAGAAGAATTGAACGATTAGCGAATCCTGCTTTAACTTATCTTTTTGATTGTCTAGATGCCTCCGTCATTTCTGTTATATAAAGGCACCACGCCATTGAGCAAAGGGACGACTGTTTTTATGATTTTAAAGTTTCAGAGAAAACTGTGATCATTGAGTCTCGCTGAGACCTGATTTTGTTATACTTTTGTTGATGCGATTAATATAAAAGACTTGGCGTTCATCTCGTCTCTGCGTCTGGAGTAACCTCAGGTAGTGTACCATTGGCAGCTAAGGGCCCGGCTCCAAAGGACACTTGCTTTTGTATTATTATATGGTGATTTGTGTGTGGTTTGTTTATTTCTGTTATTTAAGTAATCAGATACATCTTTTATGTGATATACTACGCTTCATTATAATTGATATTTGAATGATTTCTTTATCTCATGTCTCTGCACTGTACAATTAGATCTATTTGAATTGCATCTTTCAGTTATCTCTGTAACAGAATGTTGGTATGAATGTTATCGTTATTAGATCCATGTGAAATAGTATTTGTGAGACTTGAAAGCAATATTACTTCGTTCAGAAACGTAGTCATATCATTCATTATTCTCAGATTGCTATAGTAGTATAGAACATGTACATACGGATGAGGATTGCTGTTCCATCTTATTACTGCTGTTCCATTTGATTACTGCTGTTCCTGCTGTTCCATTTTATTACTGCTATCCCATTTGATTACTGCTGTTCCATTTTACTGCTGTTCCATTTATTGCTGTTCCATTTCCAGACTGTTGTTCCCTTTTACTTTCCACCGTTTTATTTACCTGCCTTTGTTGTTTTTGGTGTGAGAGAAGGCGTAAGGCTGTAGTGAGCCTCAGCAAGACGCTGCTTAGCTCCCAGACCTATAAGTCCATGCTCTAATTTCCTTTCTTCATCGGTTTCTAAAGGGATGGGTTATTGCTTCCATACCCTTGACTGATCAACTGCCTTGTGTGATTCTCATCTTTTGGGTTAGTTTAGTTACAGCTTAGCATCTGTTTCCTTTCGAATCATTAGGACACTATACTACTGAGCATTACTCGGACAAATAGCCTCGGATTGAGCTACTCCTTGCAATAACAAAACGTTCCCGGATTGACTTATTAATGTGGGATAATTAGAGGTGTGAGAGACCCTAGTTATAGCTCTACATTTTGGCGCCGTTGCCGGGGAGGAGTAATAGCCATTTTCCCTTTGCAGAGTAGTGCGCAAATCTGCTAGGGGGGAGTTGGATTTTAAAAATGGAAGGTAAGAACCTATGTACGGAGCATGTAAAAGCCCTGCTCCACCGTCTGCTCTCTTAGCAGAATTGATGGTTTATAGGATTTAGTAGTTTTTAGAGTGCATGACTAAGCAGAAAAAGCTAGAAAAGAATATCAAACCCCCAGCCAAGCCTGAAAAAGCCAAAGGACCGGTGACCCTTGGCCGAACAACCTTTATAGATGAAATATACAAGAAAACTGAATCTCAGCCGTCAGTAGGCCTCAGAAAGATTAATTCTAAGAAGCCTACTAGTTCCCTTCAGGCTACAACATCACCATCTGGAGCCTTTGCTGAGGTACATAGCTAGACTGATGAACAGGACTATCAAGAAATTGAAAATTCTGTGTCAGAATGGCTGCAGGAAGGGAACTTAAGCAACCTTTGTGAGGGAGAAGGGGAAACAGGGGAAATAGAGGAACCAAGGTCTCCTTCTAGGATAATCCAGCTGTTAAACAACCCAGATAAGGGGAGCGCAACTAGAGTTAATATTGAAGGCACTCCATTCCCTCAGATAGAAATCCCAGACAAGGGAAGTGTCATTAAAACAGTTTCTGCCAAGGCCGCCCCTTCTCAACCTAGGAACACCCTCCTAGAAATTCTGGAAGATTATTGGCACATATTCGATCCCATGGCGCAGAATCAGCCAAATACTCAAACTTCTACATTGCAATATTCGATAGTAGACTCTGCTGCAAATGCACCCATGAAAGTGATCCCTCTTCAACACATCCCAATGTTTCATGGACTCACATCAGAAGACCCTGGTGCATTCTTATTTGAATTCGATGTGTTATGTAGAGGGTATGATTACACCACTGACCCCCAAAAATTAAAGTGGTTCCCCTCCACTTTGAAAGGAGCAGCTTTGAGATGGTTTATGGGTTTAGGTGGTGGAGTCATAAACAACTGGGAGCAAATGAAAGAATCCTTTCTTAAGAAATATCAGGATTACTGCAGGTCAAGAGAATTAAAAGATGAAATTTTCCAAATGACGGCCAGACCAAATGAAACTATAGAGGAATATGTAGAACGTTTTCAGTATAATTTACAAAGATCCCCCTATGCATCATTACCTCTGCCTGATAATGTGTTGAAAACTACATTAATTAGAGGTATGAAAGAACAATGGATTGAAACATTGAATATTATGGGAAAAGGGGATATTTACCAAGAAAATTTTGTTGAAATCATTAATTTATGCATCAGGAGTTCAAGAGGCAGCACAAGGATAAAACCAACAGAATATGATCGGTTTGTTAGAGATAACAAAATATCAACAGAAGGAGTAACACGTGTAGAACTTGGTAACTTATTAGAAAATTTTAAAACTGATATTTTAGGGACATTAACTACACAGCTTAATATTGTGCAGGCTAAGCAAAAACAGATGGAGGCAGAACAGAATCTGGCAATTTTCTGCCCCCGATGCAGAAAAAAACATAGCCACAAGGAATGTCCACTAGATTCAGTTCAAACATGCACCATCTGCACAAAAGATCATCTCACCGAAAGCTGCCCCTCACTTCCTGGACTGAAGGCAGTATACAAAGAAGCAGAAGAAGAACCAGAGCCAGCATACTTTGTCAACCAGCGTCGCCAATGGCAACGGAGGCAATCAGGTATGTTTTCAGACCCAACTTCTTCTTTTCAGCCGCCGCAGTATAATGCTCAGCAATATGGTATGTGGCAAAACCAATCTACACACCCATTCCCGAATTGGTCATCACAGCCGTTTCCTTCCCCAAATCCATGGATGAATCAGACAGGCCAATTCGGCTGGCCAATTTTCCTTAATAAAGCCCCCGTATTGGCAAGAATAGATTCATATCTACCGTGGAATTCCCCCTACCTCACAAGGTTCCACCCTGGCAGAACCAAATTGGCCAAGGATCGACATATCAATTCACAGGAACTATTCCACTCCTCAACCAACTCTGCCAGCCTTAACAGACAAAACCCCCAGTCTAATTGAAGACTCAACTCCCAGCCCAACCAAATCCCAATCCTAATAAAATTTAGACCAGTCCAATCCCTCCAAATCATAGAAACATCAGAAATTGGACCTGACATAAGGGAGTGCAATGATCTTCGGTTACGATCTGGACGTATAATAGAAATAGAGGGAGACAAAACAGTTCATATTGAAGATCAGTTACCAATAGAACGACCACCACAACAAGAGGATGTAAATAGAGAGCAGAGCCATCAACAAGCAAAAACATCCTCTCCTCCTTTCCCGGAACGATTAGTCATACCACGACCAGTACAATATCCAGACTTCGACATTCTGGGAGAGTTACCAAACCTGTACATAAAAATTCCATTCCTCCAAGCCATACAAGATATTCCTATATATGCAAAAACTATAAAAGAACTGTGCATAAAAAAATCAAGGAGGAATACAACTACTAACCCTAGAGTCCAAGTAGTTGGTACTTTATCCGACCTGTTATCAGGAAAAGAGACACCTATCAAATACGAAGATCCCGAGAACCCAATTGTAACTGTCCAAATCTATGGTCAAACCCTGACTAATGCTTTAGTCAACCTGGGAGCTGCAATCAACATTTTGACACCTTCCACCTGCCAAAAGCTTGGCATCACATCGATAGAACCTACTTCTACTTTGCTAGAATTGGCAGATCGATATGTGGTTCGACCAGAAGGTACTCTATACGATGTCATGGTTTCTGTAGACTCCTGGGAATATCCAACTAACTTCCTGATAATTAATCCAAAAACCCGACTAGATGGACATCCGCTAATACTTGGAAGACCTTGGCTTGCTACCGATGCCTACATTGGTTGCCGACAGGGAAACATGACCATAACTAAAGGACCAGACGTTAAAAATCTAGTTCTATATCCTCCAGCACAGCCAAGCCCACCGACGATCAAAATTAATCAGTATCCTGTGTCATATCTTACTAACAATATCAGATCTCCATTGACTGTACAGAAGGCTTTAGATTTTAAATATCAGACAGAAGATGATGCCATCAATAACTTCATCAGTCAAACTGAATCTAGATCTCACACACAGTGTTTTATGATAGAGGCATCCTTTGATAGTGAGCTAGAAGAAGACCCTTTAAAAGATCCACATGACCAAACAATACCAGTAACTGTTGTTGCCAATAGTAAAGCAGTGGAAATCGAACCTGGTAAGACTCTAAATATCAACGCCAACCTCACACCAGATCAAGAAATAAAGCTTGTGAATCTGTTACAAAAATATAAGGAATCATTTGCGTGGGATTACCCTGACATGAAGGGGATTAATCCTCAATTATGCACACACCATATCTATATAGAAAAGGATGCAAGTCCTGTTCGTCAGCCACAAAGAAGACTCAACCCCCTGAACTTCAGAAACTTTTGGATGTTAATTTTATTTATCCCATCTCTGACAGTAAATGGGTCTCTCCCCTAGTGGTGGTACCCAAGAAAATGGAAAAATGTGGGATTTGGCGTGGATTCAACAGGGAGTTAAATAAGGCCCACAGAGGATCCTTTCCCCTCCCATTTATAGAATTCAAGTATTGGACCTTTGGCAGGAAAGAAATTTTTTTCTTTTCCGGACGGCTTCAGCGGATATAACCAAATCCAAATTTCCCCTGAAGACCAGGATAAAACTACCTTTACTTACCCTTGGGGAACATTTTCTTATCGAGTACTACCCTTCGGCCTATGTAATGCCCCTGCTACATTCCAAAGGGTTGTTCTCAGTATCTTTGCAGATCTAATAAACGACGGACTTGAGGTGTACATGGATGACTTTACACCATATGGAGAAGATTTTGACCCAGCTCTGGATACCCTGGAAAAAGTTTTACAACGTTGTATCACTACCAGACTTTGTTTGAGTCATGAAAAATGTTACATGATGATGGAAGAAGGGCTCATTCTAGGGCATTACATTTCAGCAGCTAGCATCCAGGTAGACCCAGCCAAAATTCAGATTCTTTTGCTTATCCCTACCCCCACTACTCAAATAGAGGTACGCAGTTTTCTTGGATTTTCTGGATATTACAGACGATTTATAGAACATTATTCACGTATTGTTGCACCTCTATATGCTCTAACTGGTAATGTTGATTTCTTGTGGACAGAAAAATGTGACCAAGCTTTTAAGGAATTGAAAAAGTTGGTATCAACAGCCCCAGTCCTTCGAGGACCAAACTGGAATTTGCCATTCCAAATCTCATCTGATGCCTCAGATACCGCAATTGGTGCAGTCCTGGGGCAAGAAGAGGATAAGAAGCCATATGCTATTTATTATATCAGCAAAAATTTATCCTCTGCCGAACTCAATTATACTGTTACTAAAAAGGAATTCCTGGTTGTAATACATGTTGTTAACAAATTTAGACATTATATTACAGGCTATCCTGTTGTGTTATATACAGATCATTCTGTTATCAAATATTTGGCAAATAAACCTGTTACGAATGCTAGAATAACTAGATGGTTGATCTTATTGCAGGAATTCGATATCACAATTAAGGATCGACCTGGCAAGGAAAACCCTGTAGCTGATTTTCTCTCACGGATACCAAAATCCATTGAAACAGCAGCGGTAGAAGACCAATTTCCTGATGAACACCTGTTTGTTGTTGCTGTTCGAACACCCTGGTATGCTGATGTCGCCAATTACCTTGCAGTAGGTAAGCTACCAAAACACTTAACCCCTTAGGAACGGAAGCAGATTGTTCAGAAGAGCACTCGATTTTCGTGGATTGGAGGCCATTTGTTCCATACAGGGGCAGATATGCAAATCAGGAGGTGTATTCGAGAGGACGAGATCTTCGACATCTTAAAAGCTTGCCATGACGGACCATGCGGGGGACATTTTGCTGAAAAAAGAATAGCACATAAAGTATTACAGACAGGATACTACTAGCCTACAATTTTCAAAGATGCGAAAAAATTTGCACAAGCCTGTGACAGCTGTCAGCGAGCAGGAAAACCTGGTCAAGCCGATGAAATGCCTCTGAGACCACAATTGGTCACTGAGCCATTTGAACGATGGGCTCTTGACTTCGTTGGACCCATTAATCCACCAGCAAATCAAAGGACATACATTCTGGTGGCGACTGACTATGTTACTAAATGGATCGAGGCTGAATCACTGCCTAAGGCTACAGAGGACTCGGTAATACAATTCTTGTTCCATTTGTTTGTACGTTATGGACTTCCGAGAGAAGTAATCACAGATGGTGGACCACAATTTGTTGGAAATAAACTAGCTGCAACACTTAACCATTATCATGTCCAACATAAGATCACTACCCCATACCATCCGTAGGCAAATGGGCAAGTAGAAAGTAGTAATAAGGTCATAGAATCAATTTTAACAAAAACCATTGCAGCACATAGGCGTGATTGGGCCGCTCGGCTACCTGAGGCACTGTGGGCCTATAGAACCACATGGAGAAGTACGACAGGCTATTCGCCTTATCAATTAGTGTTTGGAAAACAACCAATTTTTCCCATAGAATTTGAAATCCAAATACTACGAACCGCACAGGAAGTCAGCCTAGATTTGAGTGAGGCGCAAATCAATCGACTACAACAGGTTAATGAATTGGACGAAATTAGGCTCTCTACATTACAGAATACAGCGTTGATTTAGCAGCAGCGAGCTAAGTGGCATGATGCACTTATTAAGAATAAAATCTTTCATGAAGGAGATTGGGCTCTGTTATGCGACTCTCGGTTTCAGGACTTCCCGGGGAAACTCCAGACTCGATGGTTAGGACCATACGAAATCCAGAAGGTACACGACAATGGGACCCTTACCCTGATCACAATCGACGGTTCTAGATATGCATTCAAAGTAAATGGCCACCGAGTTCGTCTTTATCGAAAGCCACTCACTCGGGAATCCTTCTGTTAGCAGCTACGACAAGATACTGATTTGGAAGTTTTAGGAGAGGAAGCGAAATCTTCCTCACCTGTAACTTAAGCAATTCATTTCATAACTTGTACATAACATCCTGTATATACATTTTTTGATTATCTATTTTGCTATGTTATTTGTGTGGTTTTGTTGTTCCTTTTCAAAAGGAATAGCATTTGTGTGGTTTTGTTGTTCCTTTTCAAAAGGAACAGCATTTGTGACGTTTTGTTGTTCCTTTTCAAAAGGAACAGCATTTGTGTAGTTTTGTTGTTCCTTCTCAAAAAGAACAGCATTTGTGTGGTTTCGCTGTTCCTTTTCAAAAGGAACATCATTTGTGACGTTTCGCTGTTCCTTTTCAAAAGAAACAGCATTTGTGTGGTTTTGTTGTTCCTTTTCAAGGAACAGCATTTGTGACGTTTTGTTGTTCATTTTCAAAAGGAATAGCATTTGTGTGGTTTTATTGTTCCTTTTCAAAAGGAACAACATTTGTGACGTTTTGTTGTTCCTTTTCAAAAGGAATAGCATTTGTGTGGTTTTGTTGTTCCTTTTCAAAAGGAATAGCATTTTTGTGATTTTGTTGTTCCTTTTCAAAAGGAACATCAGTTACGTATTTTTGTTGTTCCTTTGCGAAAAGGAACAACACCTGTGTGTTTTGTTGTTCCTTTGCGAAAAGGAACAGCACTTGCGTGTTTTTGTTGTTCCTTTGCGAAAAGGAACAGCATTTGGATGTTTTTGTTGTTCCTTTGCGAAAAGGAACAGCACTTGCGTGTTTTTGTTGTTCCTTTGCGAAAAGGAACAGCATTTGGGGTGTTTTTGCTGTTCCTTTTCGAAAAGGAACAGCATTCGCGTGTTTTTGTTGTTCCTTTGCGAAAAGGAACAGCACTTGGGTATTTTTGCTATTCCTTTGCGAAAAGGAACAGCACTCTTGTCTTTTTGTTGTTCCTTTGCGAAAAGGAATAGCATTTGAGTGTCTTTGTTGTTCCTTTCTCGGAAGGAACAGCATTTGCGATTTTTGTTGTTCCTCTCAAGGAAATGGTATCCCACAAACAGATTCTTATCTCAGAAAGGCCATCGGCATGTTCTTACCCTTATTGGATGCTTTGCGCCCATGGTCTCCCAATCTTTTAGATAGAGCAATGAATTTATGCGATGAACATAAACCATGATATACCGAAATCAACACATCATAAATTGCTATTTACTATGAAGCCAGTATGGATAAGAGGACAAGAGGAAGGACATTAACTTTTCATCTCCACTGTCATTGTCTTATTCCTGAACCCTGGTTTGGTGATTTTTATCATGACGATTCCCCTAAAATCTTTCTTGATTATTACTAAGGGATAAGAACAAACGATTTATATCTATCTGTTGGGATTATAAGACTTCTTCCACCATTCCCCACTCTTAAGGAGTGCGGAACCACCCTTATGTGGAAATAAACAAAAAAAAAAGAGGTGCTCTGCAAAGAAAAACAAAAACAAAATATGAAAATTGTCAAATGCAGGATAGGGGGTCTCATTCAGAGCCAGCCTACCATGATCATAAGGATGGAAGCGAAGTGGCATTCCCATTACGGCCACCACACCATGGATATGGTCCGAAGGTAAATTAACAAGCAAACCTTGGAACAGGAGGTCTCATCACGAGCCGGCCTGACCAGGTTTCGTGCCTACCTTGTGAATGGCATTATGGTTATCTGGTTACCAAGCCGTCATAATGGCCTGCATTTTGACAAAGCACTCTTCAGAATATACACAAAGGATCATGGTTCCGGAGGGTGAAATAAACAACTCTGCCAAGGTTATGAACACCTGTTGGCAGCAGAGCTCTGTTAATGGCATCAAAGTCGTAATATTTACACCAACAGGTATGATATTAAATCTTTCTGTCTCTTATATCCTTTGCATAAATCATATGTGACACCCCGATATATATATATCGCATGAATATTTATTACCACCGATCATGGCAACGGAACTGACAATGACTACTGGAGACTTCGTACATTTGACAGACGTCCAATCCCCCGGTTCCTCATTATATCACGCAGGCTCTTATATAAAACGCGATCTACCTTTTTGCCTCGGTTTCGGCATTTCATTGTTTTTTTACAACATGGCATAATTCCATATGCTGTACTTTATGATTTGACTCCCGACTGGCTGCTGCTCCTCTCTTTAACGGCTGGGGGTAGCCTATCAGATCGCGGGGGGGAGGTAACCTCATTACTCCATGGATTACGTGGCTGCACACCATTCGGGCAAGATAATGTACGAAGGAATGGCATGGTTTAACGGTATGATGATTCCATCCTACGGAGATTGCCGTCCACGATCCTTTTTTCGTTGCATGCTCTGTGATCCTTTCCAAAAATTGGCATCGATCATCCTCTCTGTGTCGCAAATACCGCAAACAATTGTTGTTCCATTTCTGAGTTGAATCATGGGCGGAAAGATGGTCCGAAGCGAACCTCACAAGCTGATAGTTTCCACTATTGCTCGCAAAATCCTGGAAAACGCAGGATGGTTGAATTACTTCAACCACCTGCAAGAATCAAACGAAGCAGTAGCATTGGAATTCCTGCAGAATTTGCAGGAAAACTACTCCATAGTAGGAGGAAAGAGGATAGTGGTTATGGAGGACATCATCGCATAAGTCTTAGGATTACCAGCTGCTGGACCCATATGGATGCTGAAGAAGGAAAGATTGCAAAAAGCTATGGAAATTTTCCAGGATGAAGGCCAAAGCTTGACAGTCAAAGGGAAAGGAGTTCTGCCGGAAACACTTGGGGAACCCTGGACCGAGCTGGCGAAGACAGTGCAAAGTTACATCACCTGCGAAGGGAGAAAAGACGTGGTAAGGCCTTGTCACTTGAAACTTTTAGTTGTTTTAAAAGGAAAATGCTCCGTAAATCTCCCTGCACTTTTAAATTCACTACTACATGACGCGGCCCGAAGCCTGAAGAAGGCCCAGCACATAGATCCAGTTGTTAGCCACCACGGACTGATTCGACTGATAGTAAGCCACAATCTCACCCAACAACAAAGCACTTGGGAGGAATTGATTGAAATAGTCGACGGGGGATTGGCTGTACCACCCCCAAAACTTGAACAGTCCTCCAGCACGCCAGAACATTCAGAAAGACGCAAGGAGCCAGCAGCAGAAAGACATGCTGCTTCAAAACGGAAACAACCCTCCAGTACGCCAGAACGACCAAAAGAACCCAGAGAACCTGCTGGCACACCCAACCAACCTGAAAGACCAAGGAAGTCAGCCCGGTTGGCTCGGATACGAGGAAGGCTGGAAAGGATTCAGGGAACCACGGCCCAGCCAATCGAAATTGTGGACGAACCTCCAGAACTAGAAGGAGGACTCTCCGAAGGAAATGCTGAGCAATCGGAGGCCGAGACTGACCAGCTGGAAGGAGAAATTGAAAAAGGACATGAGCACTCTGAGGAAGAAATGGCCACTGAACAGAGCAACCAAGGAGATGAACACTCTGAGGGAGAAGAGGCCACCAAACAGGACAATCAGGAAGAAGAAATTGCACAGCCAGGGGGTAGCCCGTTGCAGGACCCTCCAGGTGAGGAGGAATTGGCAGCAGTTCTGGCCAATATGGGAGAATATGGCCAGCCCTCCAGCACAGGAGGTGTCCCTGACGATCCCGCAGAGGAAGAATTACCCGAGGAAATGCATGTAGAAAAGGCAGGGGAAGAAAACCTGCCTGGTTATGATAATCAAATGGAAGACAACAATCAGGGACAATCTATCCCTAGGATGCTGGAAGATATCCCAGATGAAGAAAAAGCAAGCTTGGGGACCAAACCCTCTGCCGAGACAAGGGAAATTAAGAAATTAAGAAAGAAGCAGCAGAGGTTACTGGGAACTATAGCCAGACTTCAGCAGCAAATTCGAATGTTGAAAGCCAGTCAGAGAATACAAAAGACCGCAGGGAAAAGGAGGAGGACCACGGCAGCAAGAACCCCGAGGAAAAGAACCCGTTTTGCTGGTCGAAACCCCATCAGGAGACCTACTGCCAAGGAACAGTCTGTTGTTCCAAATAATAATGAGGAACAGGGTGCTGTTCCAAATGACATGCAAGAACAAACGGAGGGACAGACTGTTGTTCCATCTGACCCTGAAGAACAGATGGAACAGCAAGAGGCTCCGATGGCAGAAGGACCACAGCAACCCTATATTCGTGTTAAGAAAGAAACAGAAAGCAAAGAGGTCCAAACAGAAGCACCACCCTCGGGGGTAATTCGGGTCCTAAACTCCAAGCAACATAATAGAAAGGTCCAGGTTAAACTTCCAGCCTCTATGGCCTTGTGGAAAAAGGATCCAAAAACCAGGACCTTGCATAAAATGATGAAGGAAGCTCAGCAAGAAGCTGAGCAGTTGCGAGAACAGACGGTCCCCAAGGAAAGATACGAAGAGCTCCAACAGCAACTTCGAGACATCAGTCAGTCCGAGAGC
>APFE030182981.1:0-15043 GCA_000404065.3 Pinus taeda | reverse complement strand
TAATTTTTTCATTTCGTCTTTAATTGGTTTAATATCTAACTTATCTACCACATTATTTAGGGTGAGGCGGCTATTAACGTTTTCTTCTAATTCTTTAATCATGTCTTTCATTTTAAGACCCTCTAAGGTATCAGCGTCTCCGTGCTGGGGTGGTTGGTTAGTATCTTGGTTTTGTTTTTCTATAGCATGCAATCTAGTCTCCATTGCCTCCATTTTATTCTCCAGCAGTTCTATTTTATTTTCTATTTGTTTCTGGATAGTGTTTTCAAGAGATGCAAATTTGTTTTCCAACATGGCTTCTAACTCTTTTTGTAACTTGGCTTCTCTTTCTTCTCTGCGTTTCTATAAAGACTCTATATACTCATAGAGGCCTTGTAGAGTAACTGTGCTAGGTCTGCCCTTGGTAAGCTTTGGTAACTGTGGTGAAGTATTCATACTTGAAATTATATGAACAAATATGTATTAAAAAAGAAAAAGATAAGGAATGTGTGCACCTGATATCCGAACCTGATGTACGAGCCAAGATCTCCAAGCTTTGGATTGCGAGCTTTAAAACCAAGAGACTGTTTATATATCTTCCGAGACTGCTTATATATCCCCGAGACTATTTATATATCACCGAAACTGTGTATATCGCGAGATTGTTTATATATCACCGAGACTGTTTCGCGAGACTGTTTATATATCTTCCGAGACTGATATATAACCGGAACCAAGACAAGATCTATTTATAATATCACCGAGATCTGTTTATATATCACCGAAACCGGGACTGTTTGTATATATGCCGCAGAAGATATATATAGGCAAAGAGCACCGAAGATATATATGCCACAGACTGTTTGTATATATGTGAAGTTAAAATGTATATGCCGCAGACTGTTTGTATATATGCAAAGATATATATCGATATGAGGAAGACTGTTTGTATATATGTGAAGATATATATCACCGAAGTCCAAATGTATATCTTCGAAACCGAAACCGGGACTGTTTGTATATATGCGAAGATATATATCGATATGAGGAAGACTGTTTGTATATATGCGAAGATATATATCACCGAAGTTCAAATGTATCACCAAAACTGGGACTGTTTATATATATGCGAAGATATATATCACCGAAGTTCAAATGTATCACCGAAACCGGGACTGTTTGTATATATGCGAAGATATATATCACCGAAGTTCAAATGTATCACCGAAAGCGGGACTGTTTGTATATATGCGAAGAATGTGAAGATATATATCACCGAAGTTCAAATGTAATCTGCCAGTAGTATTTCTCATTATAAACCATTAATTATATCTTATTAAATATTTTCTTTTTCTTTTTATAAAATTCGTATAAATAGCCTAAAGTATATTTGCATTATAAACAATTAATTATATTAATACTAGTTTGATAAACCATTAATATAAAGGTAGCTTTCCATTGTCATTAGGCTAGGACACCTCATCTCACTTCAAAAGTAATTTAGAAAAAATATTATTTTATTATATATATATATATTATTATATATATATATATATATATATATATATATATATATATATATATATATATTTTTTTTTTTTGAAGGTATTAAAAATAATTATAAAATTTAAATAATAATTTGGATTTAATAGTTTGTTAATTTTAATTAATAATATTTTTTGGTTTAAGATTTACATATTTATGGTGTTATGTTATAATTTAAAAAAATATTTGGAGAATTAGTTTTATTAATAATCTTGTTACTCTTAGGATTATTGTTGAGGAATGTCGCATAGTAAAATTGATCTCTTTTGTTATTTTGTTGACTTTAGAAAAGTTTTTGATACAATTCCTTGAGGTAAGCTATTGCAAAGGCTTGGAGAAATAATGGTTCCTCTCAAGTTGAGGGTTATCGTTATTTGGCTATATGAGAATGCTATTGCCAAGCTTAAGACCATCAATGATTGGTCTTAAATGCAATATTAGAGCTAACTAAAGGTGTCCCCTATCCCCTACCCTTTTTGGCATTTACATTGATAAGCTAGAAGAATGTTTGGAAGCTACAGGTTGCGATGGCCCCTAGCTCGTTGGTATAGTGATTACTCTTCTCCTTTATGCTCGCGATATTGTTCTTCTAGCCATAAGCCATGATGATCTCGATAGGAAACTTAAAGTCCTTCGTGATTACTGCTCCAAGATTAGTATGCTTGTTAATACCGACACGACTAAAGTCATGATAATTAAATCGAAAAAGGAAAAACATAATAACTTCATCTGTGATAAAAAATACTTGGAGAAGGTTTCTTCATACAAGTATTTAGGTATTGAATCTCATCATTAGCTAAATTGGAATTATAGCATTGAAAAAAGACTATTAGAGGCTGCAAAGCTTACTATGAGCCTGAAAACAATTGTAAATCGACTGATCTTTGGATTTGGAGTAAAACAAACTTCCTCTTGGAGACTCTTGTCTCCCCTGTTATTTTATATGGATGTGAGGTTTAGGGTTGTAGTATATCTAGAGAATCGTGGAGGAAGAGTGAGTTGATCCAAAAATGATTTATGACCTACAACCTCAAGATTAAAGGAAATACTCCTTATCCTTTCCTCTTAATTGAAGATAGCCTTTCCTCCATTAAAAGCATGACTATGTTTAACTATTTGATGTACGAGAAGAAGATTTACAACATGGAAGGCAAGAGGTTCCCCAAAATGGCTTCTACTCGTCCAACTCTGGCTCAAGCAAGGCTAGCATAAGGATGCCTAGTCAAGGCTCAATCACTAGGGGATAAAGGAGGAGATCATCTTAGATAATAATGATAATATTAAAAATACTATTACATCAAAATTTAAGGATAAGTTGTAGGATGATAAAGAAGTAGAGTGCAAAAGGAAGCTAAGGTATTATAAGGAGGTGATCAACCCCACTCTTGCTAACCAAAATTATCTTTCTGCCTTGACCATTCCTAAGAAGAAAATGAACATTGTGAATATATAAACTAATTCTCATTAGCTTCAAAGTAAAATCAGGTGCTGGATTATTCCTAAAACACCTTGGGATGAAAGAATCTATCATATTTGTGATTATAAAAGAGGGTTGAAGATGAAATACACTTTCTCTTAAATTGTTGGCTTTTAATCACATCCATTCTCATCTCCAAAACATTTTCCCCACTACCAACCTTCTCTATTTGTTAAGTTATCAAAACTATAGTGATCTAGGAATGCTTCTTTCCCTTCCTTTTGATCACATAAATAACATATTAAGGAGTCAGAATTAATCTCTTACTTTCTTAAGGTGTGATAGATTACATTGGTCATAGTGGACGTTAATCATCATCATCATCATCATAATTATCAAAAATAAAATTGCAGCAAAGTTTCCAAATAATATATAAAGAAGATAGTCTAAGGCAATGCCAAATATTAGACAAAAAGTCTCTAATCATCGATCTAGAATCTCCCAACAAAACTATCCACCAATGTAAATAGTCCTCAAGAATGTGAGCCAACTAAGATTGAACTTAAGCGCAACAAGATCATGCAAAGGAATATTCCCATAAAATATAACTCATTGTATTTAATCCCAAGTAGAAATGGACTCTCCATTAGTAAATCCACTTTTGGTCAGCTAAGATTTGGAGAGAAGACCTTGATAAATCACCAACCAAGTAAAGACTTATATTTTAAAGGAGTCCATAACTGACCATAATCCATGACATTGATGAAACTAAGGATTTTTCACATTTCTAGAAACCCATTTTGAATTGAGAACTAATCCTAATTCATGACGTCGATTCAAAATAGAGTAGTGATTATGAGAATCAAGTTGAATTAAAGAGCACTCAAAATTCCATTCTCGATCTCTCTAAAAGAGATCCTACATATTATGTTCATGTTGAAAAGGTCCTCTTGAGTAATGAACTTGATTATCTCCATAATGGCCGCTCTATCCTTAGAGGGAAAGGTGAACTCCCAAGCCGCCAAACACCAATTCTTCCAACAACAAGTATTGAAATCCAAAATATCCCTCCAAAGAAAAATGTTCCTTTTCCTAAACTTCATTGCTGAAAATGACGAATATAAAAAATATAAGTTCCTTCCTTTTTCCAACTCTATATTGGTCTCTTGGAAAATCCCAACCTGATCTACTACCCTACCTCTACCAACACACTAAGTTCGGCACCTTCCTCCAAGATACCCAAATAATCTTAAAGATGATGGACCTAAATATTTGAAAATTTGAGCATAAATGATGTCACATAAGCCAAATTAATCCCTAATTTTCCAACATGTTCAATTGATAATGATCTATGTCCCATTAACACTTACAAATGGGATGAATGCTCCAAGCATTTGACCACCCATTTGGCACTCAAAATGTTTCCTTGAGTCACCACATTTATCAAACCAAGGCCTCACTCATCCTTGGGCATGATGCAAATCATCCCAAGGAATCATGGGGAGATATTGATATCTACCATATTTGGTCCATAGATAAGAACATAAAATCTTCACTATTTGGTCAAAATCAATCTTACTAGGGAGAAAACATAACACATAATAAATATGAGAGATCTAAATAATTATGCTCATCGTTTTTCACTTACTAGCAAAAGAAGATCCTTGTATTACCAAACAAGAATCTTACATTTCAATCTATGTAAACATCAATCCCACATAATAATGGAGGAAAGGTAAACCCCAAAGGAATGTCTTTAGATATTTCACAATAACCCCTTGTTGAATAAATCTCCAAGTGATTAGAATACCTCCAAGTAGTTAGAATCCATGTAAGAAGATCATCAAAACCAACAAGCGAATAGTGCATCTTATGGTCACTCATGATAGCCCCTAAATTCTCCCATTATTAAAAGGAAATCCTTTTTGGTTTAAAATGACACCTGATCAATAGAAACTTCTAAGAGGGAGTTATTTGCAATGTCATTATAAATAATCACCTCCCCCGTTAGGCAGGGAGATACCTTTAAATCAACCTTGAGAAAGGACCGCATCCAACAAAAACCCAAGAGAATCCACCATCTGAACATAAAGATAAAGGACCAATGAACATCCTTGCTAGATGGACTTGTGAAGATTGATGTGGGGGCCGACACATTATTCACTAAAACAAAAGAAGAGGCCCATACAAACAAAGTTTTTACCATGTCAAGATATGATTGTCCAAATACAAGGCATGCCAACATTTCTATGATAAATTTCCAACCAATATGACCATAAGTTTTATCAAAATCATTTATAAAAAAGGTGTATTGACCTCTCCTTGACCCACTCCATAGCCTCCCATGTTGACAAAATTATATAAAAATATAAGCCATCCCTCAACATAATAAGGTACTAATATTATTGGTTTGGAAGACAGTTATTCAAGATTCCAATGTGAAGGAGATATTTTCATTTAAAAGTAATAAAATAATATATACATTAACAAATTAAAAAATAGTCATAACAAAAAAGATCAATGTCTCCCATAAATAAAATACTTCAATTTCTACATTAATTATATAGAGGCATAAAGTAATTGAAAGTAAAATAAAACAAAAAATACCTTTAGTATGACTTGTAATTTATTCGATGTTTAGTTGATATGTAATATTCAAAAAAAAAAAATAGTGTTAGTCATAAAAAAATAATTTTATTATCAATTTTATAGAGAGAAAATTAAGTAATTTTTAAATTAAAAAAAAAATCTTAATTTCCTTTAAGATGTGTATTTTTCCCTTCTTATATGAAGTTCCATATAAATATTTAAAAATAATAATAATAATTAATAATAATAACAATGAATCTAGGTTTCGGTCATATTATATAATAATATATATTATATATATATATATATATATATATATATATTATATATATATATTATATATATATATAAAGAGAGAGAGAGATTTTCTACTTTCAAATATGAGGAGGCATGTATTAACATGTTTATGTGGATAATGTGAACCATAAATAAAATATTTCAATTTCAACCACGTATATATTATATACAACAAATTCATATCTACTAAGGACGAGAATGAAATCAAATCTCGAGGTGCAATCATTTCCTCAAGTTTTGAACTCAAAAAGAAGTTTGCATCTAGAGAGATTTGATCCTTCATTGCGCTACGAAATTAAAATAAATCTATGTTAATATTATTACTTCGATTTAAAAAATAATTATAATAACATCAACTTTTAAATAATATAATTTAAAGAATATGGTTAAAAAGTGAGAAATATATTTTACCCTTAAATTCTTTATGTGTTATTTTACTAAGAGAAATTTATTGATATATTTGTAAAAGTACTTATTGTACAATATTAAAAGAAATAAATTTATCATAATATTTAGAAACAAATTACAATTTAATAAAAAATTTTATAAATTACAACCACGTGAGTATAACAACATTACCTTATATCAATTCAAAAAAACATAATAAAAAATGATAAATGTGTAAGTCTCTAAGATTAGTTAAAATAGGTTCAATAGGTTAGAGAGTAAACTTTAAATGGTTGGTAAATGTTAAGAAACATCAAAACATCTATTCTATAATACATCTTAAATGGACAACATTAAAAAAAAAACATAAAAAATAAAGGCAATTAATGTCTCCTATTTTAATAGTGATAAAGGCAATTAATGTCTACTAAAACTTTTATGCTAAGTCTCATACCAAATATATATTAAAATAGATTTAACATATATATATATATATATAATATTAATATTATATTATATATAATTTATATATTATATATGTATGTATGTATATTATATGTATTTATATGTATTATATTTGTTTATTATATATTATTGAAATTTATTGTTTATAAGTATATAATTTTTATATAATTAAGCATGTATGGTAAAATAAAAAATTAACACATATAAATATAATAAAGGATCACAAAAATGAGTTACAGTGGGTATCTCAATTGTCAATTGCTTTGATAATGAAGTCTTATGTTACATGAAATTCTAGGTTCAAATCTCTTCCTGGGCCAGGAAACCAAAAAATAATAAATAACAACCAAATTTAAAGATTAAAATATGTTTTTGATATAACATTAATTTTTTTTTCAATTTTTTTTTATATTTTTTATTTGAAAATATTACACTTTTTATAAATATAGTAATTTATTGCACCAAGGGTGCTCTCTAGCCCAGTATGGAACATTTTTGTAATTTCTTGTCCTATAAACATTTTTGGACTCAGTTGAATTTACAAAAATTACAAATAAAAATAAATAAAACCAACCTAGATCCATCTTAACTCTAGATCTACTAAGACCACCTCAAGAGATTTGATCTCTTTGAGCACTTGATGGATATAGAGTTAAGATGGATTAGGTTGGTATAACTTAAGTGTGTATATTATATATATTCAAAAGTGATAAATGACAACAATATTTGAATATTAAAATATACTTTTAATTTACATATATTTCTTTGACACTTGGTGTACTGAGTGAAGGAGAGCTTTGTAAATTTTTGATATATTTTCTTCAAAATCTATGGTTGGTGTACTTCATTGTATTTTATTGCTCTTCCTATAGCGAAATACACTAGAGGGAGTGACAATCCCTCTTACAGCCGGATTGTAGCGAATGGTCATGTAGTTGGTAAATAAGAATCCATGAATATGAGCTCTTTAAAGGAGTATGTAACCCTGGATGAGTCGTATTGCCAAAAACATGCCAATCAAGTGAAGGAACATCAACCAAGTAACTATTTTTCGAAGGTATCCATGGATCCCGAATACGAAGTCTAATCTAATAAGGTTTGGGATTCATTCAATACATGCAAGAGTACACGCTCACAAGTAAATTCTTGGGAATCTGGCCATCTAAAAAGATATATCTCGTTGGACTAAGGTAAAATAGAAACCTAAGAGCCAATTCACGCTTTCACTTGGTGCCAAGGGATTTTGGATGTAATCCCTACTAATCTGGAATTCTACAAATCTATTTGAAAATGAACCTTACTTCTTCAATTATGTGAGATTATACCTTCGATAGAGAGATTTAGTCTTGAAAAGGAAGACTTCACTGCGACACTAGTCTGGCTCTACATGGATTCTTTTCCATGAGAATTTTGGGAGGAAGAAACACTAGCAGGTATTGGAAATGCCTCGAGGAAATATGTGAAATATTTTGAAGCTACGAAGCAAGGTAAATATACATCTTATGCTCAAATATGAATTTATATGAATATTTTTTAGCCTTTCCTAGAATCCATTGACATTTACTTCTAAGATAAGCTATGGAAGCATGAAACTAACTATGAGAAAAATCCACTTAACTGTAGAAGGTGTCATGAACATGGAAATTTGTATCATGATTTTCCAATGATCAAGCATTCTAATCCCATAGGAAAAGCATTGCCACATGACAGAGAATGCTTCACAATGGTAGATTGTAGATGAAGGGGCACCATGTAGGCTCCTAAGAGGAAAAATGGAACTAGAGAAAATGTGGATTCAGGAAATGGGCTTGGAATACTTTTTGAGTCAAACGATAATGGAAACCTTAAAATTCGCCAATTAGATGGAGAAGAGATGGAGGTGATTCCATATTCATCCAAGATACCAAAAGTGGTAAACCATTGAAATATTTATGATTCATGAACATGGAAATCAATGCTTCCCTCTCCATCCAAATTATTTCCAGAACTGTCAGTCCTATGCAGGTGGCTCCTTCCCTGCACCAATCATTGTATCAACTGTTTGAATTACATTCCGATCTAGAGGACATTGAAGGAAACACAGAACAATTCAAGGAAATGGGGATAGACTTAGATGCCTTGAAACTCTTAGAGATAGCAGGAGCATGGAAAGGTAAGAATTCAAGAGCCTTGAAATAGGTTTAAGATTTGGATTGTAGGGTGTATGCTCACAAAATATGAAAGAAGTAGGTAAAGAAAATAAAGAGATGGAGAAATGAGGATGGAAAAGAAAACTACAAATGCTTAATGAGATTGGTGACCATATTCTAAATTTGAGGAGAGTGAGGGTTATCACAAAGGTGTTTTATGGCTCGTCCAAAATTAATACATGAAGATCATCTCCTGGAATATGACGGGTTCAAATAGCCCAAGCAAACAAAGACTTTTGAAGATGAAATTGATTGAGGAAAAGTGTTGGGAATGGGATCCCCTAAGGACAGTTTTGGGGCTAAAAGCCCATGTTTTGGGTCAAATTTTGTAATAAACTTGTAAAGTATCCGCATTTTGTTATCGCGGAGCGCGAAGGTGTCATGAGTGATAAAGGGTTGTCCACCCTTATTTTGTAAAGTGTAAATTCAATTGTAAAGATCTACCCATGGTCTGCAGACCATGGGATTGTATAAAAAGAGATAAGTAAGCTCTAAGTAGTTGGAGAGAAGTAAGAAGTCTTGAGCGATAAGGAGGAAGTCTTTAGAAGTCTAAGTTTTGGGTCGTAGCATAGGTAGAGGCTCTGTAGCTGAGTGTGTAGAGGGCTAAAGTGGAAGTCCACAGCCGAGTGCACAGACCCCTAAGGTTGTGTGCGCAAGGTGGATAGAGTCCGTAATCATTTGAAGATATCAATAAAGAGAAGCATTCTATAAATTCTATGTCTTTGTTTCCTGTTAATGCATCTTGTCATATTGTGTATGGATTTCATTTACAATGCTTAGGTGATGCGCGAATGTATGTAATTATGTTGGTTAATTGAACGTAAGTAAGAATATCTATTTACGTAGTGCTAACCGTGTTTGTTTAGTAAGATAAATAGAACACTTAAACATAATTGGGAACCTGTACAATTCAATGTCATAGCAGTGCGAAAATACCTGGACCATAGGCCAGGGCCGTGCGAAGATCGTTCATACTCTTTCATGGAGGTACTGAAGGGAAGAATAAAGGGTTAGACTGACAGAGACCTAGAACTTAACAACCTGTGTGGAAGTGGGGTTAGAGGGAATAAACTGACATCACAACCATATCAAGGTGCAGTAACTTGGTTCTAGAAGCCCCCCACACTGCTTTGGGTGAGACTTTGGTCCACACTCCATGGGCTGATGCCGAAAGGGCTAGTAGTGTAGGGATTTTCTTGGCTAACTAACGTTGAACCTGGGTCAAGTTCCACAACCAATAAATGGTTCCGTTGCCCGAACCAAAATCTGCATAAGAGATGTGTGATGTTGTATCACTGGAATCCAACTATGAAAGAGATTGGAGACTGGTAGGATAGGAAGATCCATAAATTCAAGGCACAAGAGGACAAAAACCTACGACTGACAAAGGAACAGTGGCTGGACAGGTACCTATATACAGAGATCCACGAGATATTTTTCTATTCCTTTCCAGTTGAGCTATACGAGTGGATCACGAAGCTAGCGGATAGCCAAGGAAGGTGGAGACTTAATAGTCTTATTGTTTGGACCCCGAAGTTAGTACAGAGATTGGAAACATCTGAGGATAAGATCGCTCGTGCTATCGATCATTGGCTTGATTGCATCATAGGAGGATTTGTGACTAAATTCACGGTTGATACCTCAGTTAGCTAAAGCGAGGCAGAGTGATGTTTTTTCAAAGGTCCGCGAGGTAAGTACTTGAAATCCTTGAATACATGCATTAAGATGTTATTGTGTGAAAAACCAGCTATGCAGCTACCTTGATGTTCGGAGCTACGCAAAGTGGAAAAACCTATAGGAACAAAGGGAGAAAGGGTCCTAAAAATAGTCCACTGATTTCACCTCCATTGGGTGATGAAGAGGGAGTAGCGCAGGCTTCTCCATGAAGTGTTATTCGGTTAATAAGACAAGGATTCCCGCGATTACCACCTCCACCCACACCACCTCCAAATTCACCACCATCACTTGCGGCTTCACCCATAACACCACCGCCTCCACCACAGTTCTGCATGCCAAATTCAGTGAAGTTTCCTTTGTTTAAAGGCTTGGGAAATGACGACCCAAACCAGTTTTGGTTTGTCGTGAAATTTGTATGGGAAGCTCAGGGCGTCATGGATGATCACATGAAGAAGGAAACATTGGTTAGTGCTTTGTAAGATCATGCGCTAACCCAAACGTTAGTGATAACCCAAATGTTGGGGTGGCAGATATCGAGTCCACATTGAATAAAGAATTCAGTAGGCTTAAATCTGAGGCATAGTCAAGTATGGGGTTCAAGGAAATCACGATGAAACTAGGTGAGACACCTTGGGAATTAGATGAGAGATTGAAGTGTAAAATACAAGAAGTTAATATGAACTTAACAGATGGACAACACCGTGAGTGGTTTGTGGCTTTGCTTTTGCCACACCTAAGGGTTGCGTTGTCACAACATAAGATTACGACTTAGGCCAAAGCCTTGGAGATTGGAATGAGGCTGCATGAAAGACTAATGCAATATCTGAATCTCGGGGTTTAGCAAATCCATACATAGTTGCAAAATATTTGCCTTGAAATGCAATGTTTGAAGCGGGACAGAAAAGTTCAGTCGAAGGTGCATGAAGAGGTATGGTGCTTGAAATGTAAAGGTTAGGTGCATGACAAAGACCATTACCCGGTATTTTTGAACTATATTGCAGGAGGAGGACCGATGCCTTTGAGGCTAGAAGCTCAAGAAGGACCAAGAACTGGGCTTGAATTGTGGTGCCCTATATGTCAGGTAGCAGGAAAACATACAACGGATAAATTTAATTTGCTACAAAAGTTTGTACAAACAACACAACAATTGTTCTACAACTTCTGTAGGTCGGTAGCGCATGATGACCAAAACCACATAAGTTATGAATTGATGATGGATAGAGCACCTACATATAGGATTCAGGTAGAAACACGGCCCCCTGACCAGAGCGCGTGAATGGCGCGAACAGGCTTTGAGGGGAGCGGACAAGGCCGAGGTGGAGGAGGACCTGGCAGAGGTAGGGGATATCTAATCTACTATAATTGTGGAGGACTAGGACACTATGCTTGTGATTGCACTAACCCAACGCATCTGTCGTGCAAATATTGTACTCTGTTTGATCATCAAACAGAGGACTGTCCTACGCTGATAACAAGGATATGCATGGCACTACCACCTCAGCTGATTCATAACATGTAGATGATGAGGTTTTGAGCCTCGTGAAGAGAATTCGAATGTGAATATAGTGCTCTGAATTGGAATTGCAACAGGGGATGATAAGGGGAAATCGCTTGAAGACAATGCATGGGTTCACAAAGCTCCAGTGAAGGAGGTTGAATTTGACTTGGAGTGCACATGCAAAATGTTCATGGAAGCAAAGAAGAGCTTCACTGAGGCATCCACCTCAAGGAGCAAGGATAAGCCAATCAGGAGATGGACCCTTCTATGCTTACGACCTTTCTAGAGACCTGTAAGAAGTTTCTACATGATAGCAAGCCTATGAAGGGATTATAGGTGCTTATAACTAGATGCGCTGGAAATCCTCCAGGTGAAACGCGTGTGGTACGAAAGCTTGGTAAGCATAAAAAAAGGACAGGACAAGAGATGAGACTGACCATGCAGATAGGAGAGTATGAAATGGATCAAGCTATTTTGGATCTGGATTAGACGCAAATGTCCTACCAAAGAATACTTGGGAACGGATGGGAATACCTACACTACAGTGGTCTCCGATTCAATTAAGAATGGAAAATCAGCATAAATCATCCCCATGGGGTGATTGTAGATATTGAAGGTGCGAGCGCATTAGCTCACTTCGAAGTAATAGAAATTGTGGATGACAACAACCCCTACCTTGTGCTCCTTGCTTCGATTGGGCTACTAATATGAATGGGATAATCAACCTAAAGAAGTGAAAGATGGTATTTGAGAAGAAATCGCTCTGCGTAATAGTACCCCTAAATCCTGCTGAAGCATCACACTATACTGAACCAGTCCGTGATTATGAGAGCGATGATGATTTGGACTATATCTATAAGATAACAACATGAGACTAATATTAGGTGAATCCAATAGTGGATGGATGAATTACATGGGATTGCGAGAGTTCTTGCACCTTGGACCCTGATGAAGAATTAGAGTGTTGGAAGAATCCGTTACATGAAGTAACCACTTTAAGTTGTAACATGATGACTCAGTCGTTGCACTGTGTGTTGTTAGAGTACTAGAAAAGAAGCGCTTCAAGGTTTTGGACTAGGCACTAGGCACTATGCCCGCAAGGTGGTGGGGTACGCACAAGGGTAGCTTTAATGATTGGCGCGAGTGTAGGAGGACAATGAGAACACGCTTTGGGAAGCCGAAGGTACGAATAATGGACAAGTATGATGGGAAGGATGATTTGCACACACATTTGGCCAAATGGGCCAAGGCTTATGGAACGAAGCCCGAGCTTGAATGGATGCACTTGTTCTGTAACACCTTGGATGTCATCCCGATGACCTAGTACTTGGAAACAAAGCTCCACCATGGTACAGGTGAATTGGATATTCTATGTGAAGGATTCGTAATGACATTTAGCTTTGAAGATGAGTTTAATTGTATTGACGAAGCGCTACAAGAAGTGAAAGTAGCAATCTTTAGGATACTGCAGGATCCTTTGGACCTGATTCAACTCGATTGGACTACTTAGCTGAGCCATGCACTGGAATGCTATAACATGACCGCTGAAGAAGAAGATGAGGATCCACGAAAGATTAACATCCATGAAACCAAAGGTCACCACGAGGTTGAAGGAGCTCAGATTAAGAATCCTGATATAACTACGCCACTAAAAATGAAACAGGTAAATATTGGTACAGAGGTAGACACCAAATTCGCGAAGATTGGAGATTACTAGGATGACACGATGGTGGATAAGGTCATTGAATTGCTCAGTGAATAATGATATTTGTTCCCTACGAAGTTTATGGATCTAAAAGGGATAATAGGAGACCTAGGTGTTATGAAGATAACGTTGAAGCCCGACATGAAGTTGGTTAAGCAAAGACCTTACAGTCTCAATCCGAAGTATAAGGAGAAGGTTCACTTAGATCTAGACAAGATGCTCGCGGCAGGCATCATTGAGCCCATAGAATAATCTGATTTGGTAAGCCCAATGATGGTACAGGAAAAGAAGTAGAAGGATGAAATAATGATATGCATAGATCTCAGGAAGTTGAATGGCACTTCTGTACATGATCATTTCCTGACTCCATTCACTGATGAAGTGTTGGACAATGTAGGTGTCCAGGAAGCATATTCCTTCACTGATGGGTTCTCTAGGTACCATCAAATGAAAATCATGCTAGAGGATAGGAGAAAGACGACCTTCGCAACTGAGTGGGGTCCTTTTCAGTACACTATAATGCCTTTCGGATTGAAGAATGTGCCTGCAATTTTCTCATGCGTAGTCATTGTATCGTTCAAGGAATTTATTCATAAGTTCCTAGAAGTGCACTTTGATGATTGTACTATGTTGGGGTTAATGAAATTCCATGTGGCAATTTTGCACCTGATTCTAGATACCTGTTGAAGATAACAAATTGTGCTCAATCTAAAGAATTAGCTGTTTTGTGTTCCTTTTGGGACCCTGTTGGGTCATGTGGTTTGTAGACAGGTGTTATAGACATTTTTGGGCAATTCAAACCCAATCATAAATGTCCATAAATTGAGGGCTCCTAAGTCCCTAAAAGTGTTGCTTCACTGCCTAAACTAACAAGGTCAATTGATTACATCATCTCCCAGAAGTTCTCCACTAAAACTGCTCAGAAATGGTCAAAACTGGACCATACTGAATACCCAATGCAGAGGGTGCAATGCATATCACCTTCCCAGTGTAAAGGGTGCAATGAATACTGAATGGCGCCTTTGTAGGGTGCGATGGTTGGGAATGGACAAATGGCAGGGACAAATTGTGAGGTGGAAGATCATGGAATCTTCCAGAAGCTTCCCCTCTGACACTTGCCTCTCTGTTTTCAACTAGGGATGAGTAATATATCATCATTCTCCAAGTGGAATCAAGAACTATCAGAGAGAGAGAGAGGACACTAATCAAGACCCCAGAAGATGACTCACCCCCTACAATCATCTATATATGGATCCCTCATCACAGAGATCCAGAGGCTAGAATCTTGTATCTTG
>APFE030182975.1:104831-141415 GCA_000404065.3 Pinus taeda | reverse complement strand
CCCATGTGTAAGTAGGGGTTAGAGGATGTTTTCTACCTATTGTTAAGATGCCCGTTTGAGGTGATAGTATGGGAAGGAGTTTTGGATGCTTTAAAAATTGCAACAGGCAACATAATAAGAGTTTCAATCACTAGAGGTTTGTTTATCTACATGGTTTTTGTCCCAAAAGAAACCCAAATCTCTCTCTTTTTACATCTTATGGTCTATTTGGAAATGTAGGATTTCCCTCCTATTTGAACAAAAAGAAGTTATTGCTACAATGCTTATCATCAAGTTGGTGACATATCACTCAGAAATAGGGCCGACAAAGAAGAGTTTAAAAAAAAGAGAGATCAGGTATAAGGAAATTTGGAAAGATGATCAGGTATAAGGTTTGGGAAGATCGCTTGACAAGTTTTTTTATGGTGCATGTTAGCAAATGAATTGTGTATGCAAAGCTTTTATTGTGCTAGAATCAGGCATATATTATCACTTCTGGAGGGAGGGTGGCAAAGGCACAAATACCAGGGTAGAAATTATAGAATTGTGGGGGGTTCTGATCTGCTCAAGATGGTTGGGATTGGAGACTCTTCATGTTGAGAGAGATGCAAAGGGAATTATTGACAAGATAAAGGATTATTCATAGATTAGTCCTATCCTATCAAATTGGATGTACCATATCCACAACTTGGTGAGTTATTTTTAGTGTATTTCTTTTGGGCATATATACACAGATCGAAACCAAGTTGTTCATCTTCTCTCCAAGAGAGGCATCAGTAAGGATCCTAAGAAAATTTATTTTGCAGCTTTTGTGCAGGACTCCCCGATAAATGTTGGAAGCATCAACTTCTCATAATATGCAATTTAGTTTTATGCTTATGTCATAGTGAACATTTTTTGTATTTTATTTGCTTAAATCATATGGGACAATTTCATACTTTGCCAGATGCTAAGTGATACCATAAGACCTATACTTTAAGATAGGTGGAATTTCTCTATATATGTGAGGCACTTTACACTATCAAATGCAGGGGAAATATGAACCAATATAAAAGAGTATAAAAAATATTAAGAGGTGAAGTTTTGTTATTCTGGGATGAAATAGGGATATAATTATCAACATGTAAGAGAATGTGAAGAGAATGAACTCTGATTTTTGTACTCTCTTTTTTATATAATGAAAAGAAGGCATTTATTTTTTTTATAAATGTAAAATGAAGTGGCTAATAAAATATGAAATAATTTTTTGTGTTTTGAAAATTTCCATACATATATATTTTTAAGTGTAAAGTGAAATCACTAATTAAATATGAAATGGTTTTTTGTGTTTCGAAAATTTTCATTCATATATATAAACTGTAAAGTGAAGTGGCTAATAAAAAAATATTTGGTGTTTTGAAAATTTCCACATATATATAAAGTGTAAAGTGAAGTGCCTAACAAAATATAAAATTATTTTTTGTATTTTAAAAATTTCCAAAATATAAATTTGATAAAAACAATTGATAAAAACTTCTAGTTGGATATGGTTCCTGCCTTGGGCTAGCACACCTTTCCCTATGGCTCTTAATACCATCCCTTAACATATTGAGTAGATGTGGCACTCTCCTAAGCTCCTTACCTCTTAAAAAGTGGCCCTCAGCATATTGAGTAGATGTGGCACTCTCCTAATCTCCTTACAAAGATAAAAAGTGGTATAGGGATATTAGAAAAAGCAATCTAAATCAAGCTAGATAGAAAAATGAAGCTTACAAACCTCATAGCATAGACACAAAACCAAATAATTAAGATAATGAGGAATGGAGCTCTCACCACAAGACTAAAATAATGCAAACTCGCTCAGAAACCTAACACCACACACAAAAAGAAAAACCAAATAATTAAGATAATGAGGAATGAAGCCCTCACCACAAGATTAAAATAATGCAAACTCACCCAAAAACCTAACATCACACAGGAAAAAAAACCATACAACTAAGGCTTCAACTCACTATCATATAAATTAACTAAACAAATTTTAATTTTAAATTTAAAAAAAAAATAATTTCAAATTTAAAATTTACATAAAAATTTAATTTCAAACTTTATAAAAAAGAATAAAAATAATAATCAACTCACTATCATGCAAAAAAATAATAATTTAAAAGTAATAATTGACCCACTATTGTGCAAATTACTTGAACAGATTTTAGTTTTGGATCTGGAACATTTTGTTCCTCTAGCATCACCACCAGGTTCAAAATTAAGATTATTTATAAATTATTATTATAATTTTAAAAGTTATATATAGAATGTAAATGAATATTTGATAATAAAAAATATGTAATTTATTATTACTAGCATTTGCACCAGATGTTGCAAAGGAAACCCGTAAGGCATAAATTGAAGAAAGAAAATAGAGCAAAAAAATACTTTGATAAAGAATAAAAATATATTAAAGACTCAAATCAATGCCCCATTAACTAGAGCCACTTAGTAGACATTCCATATGAAATGGGCATATGATCCAAGAACATTGTTGCATAAGAGAGCCAATTAGTGAGCTAACATAAGTATAAATGGTTTCATATACTAAAATCCACACGTCTAACAAATCTTGCTTAGCCATTTAAGATATGGAAGCTATCTTGTTTAGCCATTTAAGATATAGAAGCTTCGATTGCTTAGCCATTTAAGATATAGAAGCTATCTTGTTTAGCCATTTAAGATATAGAAGCTTCGAAACCTTTGTATATGAGCTATTGTCAAAGGACTGCCCTTGTCCTCACAAGCATTACCACTAGTACCAAGCATTACCACTGAATTTCGAATTTTTTCAGGTTCGCTAAATTCCAAAGGTGAAGGTTTCATCGAACCCTTGACTTAGCTCCCCACAACATGGTGCAAGTTGCATAATTCAGTTTCACTCAATCGTTGAATTTTTGTGTTTTTCACCCATAATGCATGATCTACAAATCTCCCAATTCTTATTGAATTTTTTTGTTTTTCACCCATAATGCATGATGTACAAATCTCCCAATTCTTAGAGAACGAGAGAACAAAATTACCTTCAAATCAGAATTTTACCAAAAAATCAAATTCCCAAAGCATACATGTGTTTTCATTTTGTATAACAGAATCCTATAAATCCAACTACCAACAACAACAAAAAAAATGTTGGTTTTCTCATCCCAGTTTTTGACACCCTGACATCTGCAAAATGTCGTCAAAACATTTCAGAGATATGAGGCTCTAGAAAATTTTGGCATTAACAGTAACAGCAAAAATGATAAGGTACTCATTATTACATATACTGATTGTGAATGTATTTTTTATGAGGATTCCTACCCGTTGCATAGAGCCTCTTCTCAGGTGAAAAGTGATTATGGTTAAACTCAACCGATATGTTCCACAACACAGTTGGTTAATCTTCCAATTAAAAGTAAATTCGACGATGGACCACTAGGAAAATCTTCTTAATTTATTTACTTAATTTACCATAGAGTATCATATTAGTGTGAAGAGACCCTAACCTTAAACAAAATATGAATATTCACGAAATTACTTAAAAATTCGATCTTAAATCATATTTTCAAATATATTTTACTTTAATTAATTAAACGCCTACAGACCCAACCTTTCTAGCATTATGAACTGTCTGTCGAGATGCCTGATCTCATAATTTACTGCAATTTTCCATAAAATAAATTAAGCCCATTTATGAAATAGCCCCGTCTCACTAAACCCCACACAGATAAATTGAAAATTAAAAACATGAAACAGTTAGAGGAGCACCGAGCTTTGTAGTCATGTTATGCATCATAAATTACTCGTTGTTTATTGACTTATTTTTCTTCTCAAAGGATTTCGAATAGGGGATGAGCGTTTCTTTGGGACTAATTCAGACACTCCACAGAGCTAAGCATCAGCACTGCATTCCTCCCTGCCGCCATTGAAATTTAACTCATAAATATAAATTAAGCAGAAGAAAATAGCTAAAAAAATAAATTAGCATATGATATCATGAATTATCATGTTAGAGCCATTAACATGGAACATGAAACTTAGGGTCTGTTTTGTGGAAAGATGAATTGTTGTAATAATCATCATACCATTTGGTCTCTTGCACTCTCTTTGTTTCATAGGATTGGGTTCTAAATTTTTTTAGATCACCCAAAACTGAACCACTGGTCTTTTTTCCAACTTCCAATACCTGAATATCACAACTCTTTGTTAGTATCTGTCCTCGAACAAAATTTCCAAGTAAGGTTTTCTTGGGAGTTAGGAGAATCCACCAACAACCAAGCAGAAGTGATGACATTTTAATATATTATCAAGGTCTAGAAAATATCTAATCAAGGGGAATCAGAAATTAATTGTAATGGGAGACTCCTCAATCATAATTAGGAAGAGATGTGAAACCCAAGTTAATCAAGATTGTTAACAGGAGGTTAAGGGATCTCAAACAGTTTTATGTTTATAGAATAATACCAGGTTTTGAGGTTCTGAGATAGCCTGAATAATACCATAGAAAAGGAGATTGTGAAAATAAGTGTTGGAATGTTGAGTATAAATGGTGGGGTTCCTATCAAACTCTTACCTCTCATGATATTAAGTTCTACAAACCATAGGATATGAATGCTAAAGAGATTATGGAAAAATGGTGTGTCACTTATGAGTTCATCAGATGGGCAATAAATTTAGCCAGGCCTTATCTTTCATTCCTACTTGTGTGGGGGAGGAACGAATAATTAAATGAAATGATGGCTCTAAACAGTGAAGGTGGGATTTTCTATTTACTTATGTTTGATATCTGCACCCACTAAAGGAATGACAACTCAGTTTGATTTTTAGATTTAATATTACTTTCTTCAGCTAAGTAGTCTGGTAAGGTCCAGTGGTTTGGATTTAACCCATCTTTTCCAGTGAACTTGGCCTCCTTCAATTTGATAACGTTGAGATGATTCAACTTCCACAAAGACTACTAAAAAAATCAACCCTGTCATGAATACCATTTCGATTTATTTGAAAAATAGAAAACTCAACAAAAGATTTAAAATCTATGGTTAACATGTTATTCAATTTCTTTATTGACATAGATGAATACTTGGAAGCTTGGGGAGAAAGCCACTTTTTTATCCTGGAGAAACTATGTACTGCAGCCAAAAAAGAAATACCATGGCAACTGGCAACTTGGTTACTTTCAGGTGACTATCTCAGTTTTGACTCTAAAATCAGCGAGGACGCTCCTTCACAACCTTACATTTGGACTCAAACAACTACTTATAGTTCAACTTTCATATAGATTCCCCACACGCAGCAATTCACATTAACAACTAGTCGCTGCTTTGCACTGCTTTGTATGACCTTGTAACTGCCAAACATAAAAAGGTATGTCAATAATAGTCTTAAACAAAGACAATAGAGAACACCAAGATGATCAAGTCTTGGAAAAATCTAAACTATCAACTAAAATAGGAGTTCAACAAGCTGGCAAAACGCTTCTTGAAAATTGACAATGAACATTTTGCAGATAATTATTTAAATTTTAAACCCGTGACATGATACCATCCACTGAGATAAAAGGAAACATAACCACAAAACTCCATCCTAGTAAAACAAGAACAATAGTAACTCTGGAATTCTAGAAAGAAAGAATACATCAACTTCATTGAGTGCAGCCTTTATAAGCTGCAAGACCTTGACATTCATCCACTAAAAGCCATTTTATCTGGCAACTTTTTCACTGCAATTTCCAATGCAACCACATAAAATTTAACCTTAGTATGGATTTTAATGTGATTAAATCCCCACTCCATAGTCCATGGCCTTTTCAAAATGCTCAGTCGATTTTAAAAAAATACCTTATAATTATACCCTGCACACATCATAATAATAACATCCAATTTCAAAACATATTAATATCTTTGTTGATCAAATAAAAGATGGCCGCAACCTTGACTAGACAAAATAGTTCAGTGAATTTAAACTGCGATTTGGGTGGACGGAATATAGTCAAAAGCGAAGCAAAAACCCATGTAAACTATGTCTATTTAGCAAATTACTGTCCTTAAGCCTCAGCCATATATCAACAGTATATCGAAGACATCATCCCCTCGCACACAGATCCAACCCCAGCGCCTGGATGAGATTTATGAAATGGGATAGTCCAAGGTATCATTGACATTATTCGCATACAATGCCGATTTTATCTAAACGGGGCTTATTCCTATTCAGAATCACCTATTGTTTCGAACATTCACTTGTATTCAACAGGAGAAATTTCGAATGGTATACGGTATACAGATCTCACCATACACCGTCTACCTTTATTTAAAATTTAAACAGACATTACAAATATGTTAATTTAAAGAACTACATAGAGGCAATATAAATAGAAGAAGATTGATACAATTTTCGTGACCGCGCTGTGAGTAGTTAGACATGGACAGTGATCGTATTGAGTTTGGATATTTCGTTATTGAGGCATGCACTCTTTCATTAGCAAAATTATATCATTAACTGTGACATGCAACATTTCAGTTTGGCTCTCATATTTGAAGCTGTGAAAATTATATCAATTTGGTTCTCATATATTTGAAAATGTGAAACGCAACATTTCAGTTTGACATTCAGATTTGAGACGCAACGATTTTACTTGGTTCTCAGAACTGCAATCTTAAACCCCTCAACGATCCAAAACTTCGACAACAAAAGCAAGGGCTGAACTCCCTCGGCTATTTTTTCCAATTGACCAGTCCTTCCAAAAAATTTGGATACCAATAGGTTCGATAGAAAGACAACAATGTGCAGTAGCAACATAATCTAGCCATCACAGGATGGACAAAACTTTCATGTGTACATGTCAAAAATAATTATTTTATGTATTTATGGTTGTAGTCATATTATAATGGGAAACTACTCTTAAATTTTGAAACCCCAATGCCTGGAATTGGAGAGACAGACCTCTTGTCCAGAGGCTGGGAAAACACATGAGTTCTAAACTACAAATAAACCCTAACCCTGCCGTGCGCTGATAGAACTGAATATTAGAAGCAAGCAAGAACACTGAATATTAGAAGCAAGCAAGAACACTGAGTTCATACCGCAGAGCGTTTTTTTATTTCTGTTGTAGACGCTACAATTCTATGTTGAACCCCGGATGAAAATCTATGAGTATTTACGCCAGATTGTATGCCTATATAAACATCTGGTAGGAAGCACAAGGCTACGCGGCCCTCATGCAGTGAAGACACGTTTAGTGCGTCCCTTGTAGTTTCAGTCATTGCCAATAGTCTCATGCAGCGAAGACACGTTTAGTGCGGCCCTTGTCGTTTCAGTTATTGCCAATAGTCTCGTGGCGAGGAGGTATTGCCAATAGTCTCATCGAGGAGGCCTAGCCTTTCATAGTCCATAGCCAGATCCAATGGCCGAAAACATCTCAATGGTCTAACACAGAATCAATAGTTCAGGATCATACACGTCACATTTTAGGGATGTCTTTCTCAGAGGAAACGCCTTACGGCATAAAAATTGGTAATTTTTACACAATATTATTTTTTTAATCTTTTACAAAAGTGAATTTTAAATAAACCAAAGTATCAGCCAAATTGGTGATAGTTTATATTCTGTTGTCTCCATTTGGATCATCAATGAGATTGACAAGCTACAGTCCCTAGTTATTTTAGATAGCCAAATGTTTTGAGATTCAGCAATTTTGGAAAAGATTTTTCACAGGTTCTGACTCTGGCTACACTATGAAAAAGAAGGATACAATTCCTCGATTCCATAACTTTACATTGGTAGTTGATGACTTTGCATAATGGAGTCTTAAAAGACAAACAAGAGATATACAATATATTTGCTTTTGCGGAAGACATTAAACTAGTTCAGAGGAATCATTACTTTGACTTAGAAAGACTGAATGCTGGGCTTGAACATCTGGAAAGCCATCTGCACTGTGAATTTACGAGAGATATACAATATCTATCTTTGCTTTTGTGGAAGACATAGGAATCATTATTTTGACTTGGAAAGACTTAGAAGGACTGAATGCTGGGCTTGAACATCTGGAAAGCCATCTGCACTGGGAATTTACGAGAGATATACAATATCTTTGCTTTTGTGGAAGACATAGGAATCATTACTTTGACTTGGAAAGACTGATATGCAGTGTGAATTTAACCTCCGTGTTTCCAAAGACCTGTCCTTGTTACTGCTTCTTACTCTTAAATGGTTCGAATGGCTAGTAACAATGTTTTGTATTACAATTATGATATAATTAGACTTGCTTTACTGAATTAAGTTAGTGGTTTAACATCTTTTGAGACCAACTAAACCACCTATGGATTATGAATGATTAAATGATATAATATATATATATATATTGCTTTTTCTTATGTTATTAGAAATTATAAACTGATATGAAGAGTAAATTCACACTAACTGATATATACTTAATTGAGGCTCATCAGTGCGATATGTAAAGTTATCAAAGTTGAAATTTTGCACATGTCTACTAAAATATTTAAAAAAAATCCAAAACAAAAATAAATAAATAATTATATAAAACATTTAAATAATGTCCACTCATAAAAAATTTGCACTTGAAGAAATTGGATCCCTCTCAGCTCGTATTAAATCTATATTTAAAATAAATATATGTTAGTAAGTATTATATGAACTATGGAATAATCATAGATATCTTAACATAAACTTATTTCATGGATTTGTAAATATCCATTCATAATTTTCATAAAATTATCGAAATTTTGACATACATGTCATTCTTCCGTGACATAAATGACAAAGGATGACCAGATGTTAAGCGTTCAACTACATATCTCTATTCAATGTTAGCCATACAAAACAGTTAACCATTTACAAAGCATATAATTGTTAAAAAAGTGAGAGATGCACACACAAAAGAACAACTTTATTATCTTTTCTAAATTACACGGATACAACACACACAAAGGAACAAATTTTATTATCTTTTCAAAATTACATGGATACAACACATATTTATGGTGCTTGTGAGATCCAACCAATTCCAAAAATAAAAAGGGGGGTTGAGATATTTTCTCAATATCTACCTACAAATCCGCAACTAATTCTAAATTATGCATGGAAGAATTATCTTCCAACTCACAACACATATTATAACAATAAACATAATCTTTGTCTCACTGGTCTTCATCAACAACTCTACCCACTGTGTAGTCCTTTGGACTCTACTCTATCTTTCTCCACATCTTTGAGCTTACCTTACGACTGATTCGAAGTACACAAGCTTTTGACCATTGATGATGAACTTTGCAAGATCAACAATATTGACAACTGGGCTTGTCGGGGCTTCCGCTATAAGAGTTGCCAAGTGATGAACCATCCTATGGACCAATCACCATCTGTCACCTTTCGGCTATCCATCAGTTGTTAGGCAAATAGTCTGAAATGTGTTCAAAAGATGATCTAACAACTTAACCTGATTCACACACATGGATCACACTGTAGCCGTTGTTCAAAAATTTCCGAGTACCAAAAACAATAAACCATAGCAATATAAAAACAATCTAACTAATAATGTGTTCAAAGTTTCCTAGCACCAAGAACCACTAATTCAAATTGATTATACAAGACTGTTCATTAATTAATTATACACCAAACGTAACTTACAAATAAATGGTTTAACAAAAAAGACAACGAAACCCTGCATAATGTGAACAAAGCTCTTCAAAGCTCATTCGATGGTGAAGATTAATTGAAACAAATATTTTGGACACAGTTACGCTGGCAGAATATGGAATTATGCCAATGAATCCAAACCAAATCCTAGGATATGCCTGGAAGAAGAAAGAAAGAAATTATTTTACCGTCCACTACGAAGTTATTGGAACAATAAACTACGTGAACTGTATGGAGTGTCCAAGAACTAGACACAACTATGTTGGCAGTATATGGAACTATGCCAATGAATCCAAATGAAATCGCAAGATATGCCTAGAACAGTAAACTACGCGGACTGTATGGAGTGTTCAACAACCAGATTAAATTTGTAGTTTCAAAAGAAAGGAAAAAAAACCTCAACAATCCTCACAAAATTGATCTCTAAAATTTTCGTTGTGGAACCAGGTGTTGATGACGCAACAGTTTCAAAGGTGAATTAAAGCCCCTATTGACTCGCTAAGAGAAGGAGTAATTGATAAAATGGTATTGACCTACTCTAAAACGTACAAACCATATTGCACCACTTTTGTAACTAATAGATGGGCACAACCCATTCTCCAGTCTTCAATACAAATGCTTTGTCTAACATTTGCACTGCAATAGCTAATAGTGCACCACCATGGTTTCCACTGTGCAGAGAAAATCCCCAGGAGCGTAAGATTTGTTCCCGACATGTTTCCGCTCAAATCCAAAACAGTAACCAGATCGGTCAGCGTAGGACCTAGGGATATTGAGTTTGAGGAAGTCGTTCTGTGTCTTGTAGTGTACACAGTGTACACTGCATAGTGTAGGCTAGGCTAGTGTAGTGTAGGCATTCATTTAGCTGGTTGACCAATTTTTTTCTTCATTTTCCTGATTGTTTTGCATTGCTGAGATTCTCTGCCCGACTAATAATCTTGCCAACATAGTCCACACTCAATCAAACAATTCTCACCACAGGGATCTCAAGCGGGTATTATAATCAAATTCACAAGATTTTTTTTTACTGAAAAACAAATTTGATCTCACACACCTATATATTTACAGAAATCAACTATTACTGCTTTCACATTTTTTCTAAGGGAGTCAAGTCCAAACAGGTTTTGATACCATATTAAAAACTAAGAAATGCACATACATAATGGAACAATTCTATTATCTTTTCTAAATTATATAGATACAATACATATTTATGGTATTGTTTGGATCTAACCAATTTCAAACATAAATAAAAATATTGAAATATTCTCTCAACATCCACTTAGAATTCTTCAACTAATTCTAAATTATACATAAAATAATTATCTTCCAAAAATAATTATAAAACAACTCCATAGTGTCAAGAGGGCAATATGGTTAATTTACAACTGTGGTAAACAAAAGCCATGGCGTCTCATAGATCAACTCTCTAGTGCCAGAGCATTGAAATAATATCACAAATGAGAAAAATAAACAGTGGGGCATCACGAGCAGATGAGTCCATAAATGAGCCAGGTTGATACAGGGGGCATAGATATTTAATATTCTAAGCTCCATCCCTAATTCAGAGGAGAAATGTCCATTCCAATAAACCTAGCTCCACCCCAGGTGGAGATAATCTTAATGGTATGCAGATTGATACCTAAGGAAATACCTCCAGATCTTCCAATGGCATGATGAGCGTGGAAAGTAAGCTTGGCTTTAGGTAATGAAGGATGGGGATTATCAAGTCAGCATTTGCCAAGGTTTCTTGAAGATAAATGATATCTATGGTCTCAGATTCCAACAACCTTCTGAGGGAAGATTTTTTGGCAGGGCTTGCCATGACCTTGCAATTGAAAGATAAACATTTCACGATAGAAAACGATTAAGGGTATTCGATGCTCTAAGAACCTTGTTGAGTGTGGATTTCTTGCCCAGAGCCACATCCACCCCAGCCTGGATGATCACTTTGGAGATGAAGGAATGTCTACCTCTGTTGTACTTAGAGGATTTAGGAGGGGAAATCAGCTCAATCCCAGATAGACCAGGTGGAAGGGATACCTTAGACCAGAGATTGTATGAGTGTGAAAGCCCAAAGGAAGTAGGAATCTATGGGGGTGGGTCAGAGAGAAAATCAAGTATGGAAGGCGGAGTGGTGGATATAGTTGGAGGGTTCAAGTCCAGAGGGAATGAAAGTGAGGACAATGAGATGTCAGGGATGGATGCAAATGCAACATGATGATGCATAATAGAAACAATAGAATTAATAGGAGATGCAGAGCAGAGGGGAGAAGAATTACACGATGATCGAGCAACCACGACTACAACCCGAGATCTTGTCATAGGTGGTGAAGGAGGCCTGGGAGAAATCGAAATATGGATATGAGGATCTTCGCAAACAGTGTGACATGACCCCTGAGATCATGAATTTGGTTCTTCTGCAGTAGATGGTTCTCCCGTGGTCGCTTCTTCTGGAGCTTTGGTAGGGGATCCGATATGTTCAACCAATGGGAATTCCTTAAACAAATGCACCACTTTATGACATCTCCGGCAGTCGAAGGGCACACCTTCATAGTCCAGGAGCTGAATTCGTGTGAATATTTTCCAAGCAGAGTAATTTGTTCCTCCTATCCTTCTCTGATATCCAAATAAACCAATGTTCAGGCCATGGACTTGTTTCCGATTCATTCATAGGACTTGTCAAAATCTAGATATGTTCAAAGAGCATTCCCGATGCGTGTAAGAACATCCTCAGACCAAAAATGTAGGGGGAGGCCCGATAACTTGACCCAAATTGGTCTAAATCCCAACATTTCGCGCTTAGGTCGAATAAAGGGCTCCATCGCTTTAGCCGGACGAGAGCCATCTCAATATTCCAATATCGCCACAGGACCCATGTTGTTTTTTCCTCTCTTGGAAAACTCAGAGCGAACCACCCTCGAGCTAATGTGGTTACAGTTGGGAGTGTCGTAAGGATATGCCCCCAAATTTCCATGACCCATTATTGTAATTTGCAAGCGATGTAGGTACGTCCTCAAACCCTACCAACCAACACCAAGTTAGTTGTGTCCACCACCTCCCCCATGTGCACATCCACCTCGAAGCTGAGCTCCAATTGCTTGCGAGTAGCCTTGACACACTTCTATTTCTTATCTTTGCCGGTCCGTAGAGCAGTGGGATGTTCATGAAGAGGGTCCTGTGAACCCAATGTGTGCCACCGAGATAGAGGGGTGCTAGAGCGAGGGTTAACATCAGGAGTATAAAAACACCTAGATGGGGATGAAGAGAGGCTAGGAGTAGCCAAGGAATGAGGCGGGAAGTGTTGAGCAGCTGCATGTGGAAGGGAGGGGAAAATAGAGGCCTGTGCGGCTGCATGAGGGTTTATGGAAGGGGGAGTTAGATGGGGGCTGTCCAAAGGCACATAGTCAAAGGTAGGGGAGGGAGGTATGCAAGAAATGAGATAGCTTAGGGTTGCCAGTGAGAGGGGAGGGCAGTCGAGACTCGATGTTTCGATGGAGAAGTCGGCGGACGAAATGGGGTGCGAGGAGGGTCCCGGGTTGAAACAACAGTGAGAGTAATCCTACGAAGTTGGAGATACCAAGCCGAAAGGTCGTTATCTGTTTGCTTCGGTGTAGACTTAGGGCTCATCCAAATGGACCCTTCAAGGTTTGGATCCTCCGAATAGTCAACCACGTTGACATCCATTGCTGACATTCCGTAGACAACAACAATGACAACGCGAGACCCTAGGCTCTGAGCTCTGCAACCTGCAGCCAATGCCCAGCCCTGCGCACCTGCTCCACCAGCTACCCCCAGCATGTCATACATCTCAGAAACGTTAGCAGTAACGGACCCGGAGCTCTACTATGCATTACGTCAAGTCCTCCCTATTGGGAGGGACGGGATCTCATGCCCCCCCTCCTTCAAATGATCGATTGGTGAACGGTGGCACTCCCGTGAACCCCCCGTTTCCTCATGGTTCATCGGCAGATCAAGGTCAAAGCTCTGAATAGCCTGACATATCAGAACAGCACGCAGTCACGGACGGAGAAGAAGCTAATACTCCAAAGGCGTCACAACCAAAGGCGACTTCGGAAACATGCATCCCAAAAGCGACAGAAAGAATCAAAGTTGAGCTACCGAGCCATAGAATTAATGGTGAGATACAATACATGAAAGACCATGCACTCTTTTGAAAATTTCTTGGCTTCTGGCCAACGGAAAAAGCCTTGCACGGATGGATCACCTCCAAATGGAAGCCCAAAGGACAAGTTTCGCTGCTACTGGGCCTTAAAGGCTTCTTTACTGCCATATTCAACTACCTGGAGGATAAAACCAGAGTATTTGAAGGCGGCCCCTACTTCTTCAACTCATCTGGTCTCTTCTTGCGAGACTGGAAACCCAGGTTCAATCCAGACACAGAAGATCCCAGTCATGCTCCAGTCTGGATACGCATGTACTCCCTACCCTCGGAGTACTGGAGAGAAGAAACTCTGAAGGACATCGAAGATCGCATTGGTACCTTCATAAAAGTTGCAGAGGAAACCAAAAACAGAAGATTCACCTCATATGTCAGGATTTGCGTCCAGATGCATCTAAAGAAGACCCTCGCAGACTCGGTAAGTCTCTATCACGATCACTATGAATGGATTCAACCTCTAGATTATGAACATATCCCGTTCCGCTGCCGTAAATGCCATGAACATGGCCATCTGTTTATGGATTGTCCTCTGACCACCCAGCTCAAATCCACTGCCAGTGAGGTTAACAAAGACTCTGAAGGTTTTATCAAAGTGCCCCATCGTCGTAGACATACCAAGAAACATGTTGTCACTCCCTCTAGCCCCAAGAAGGCCGACTCCCAGAATAGATTCCAGATCCTTACCCCTCAAGATTCCTCTGACTCTATGCCGAAGGACTCTCAAGCCACTCCGCTTCAACCATCATCCTCTCGGGACCTCAAAAATCCCTTGGACCCTTCCACTTCAGCGCCCATCAGTTCTCCTCTTGTCTCGAACTCAAAAATTCCGGCTACAGACGCTGAAATGCAACCCTCAGCCATGGATCTCGACGCAGCTCTAGCTCTCAGTTTGCAAGAGGGGGTCACAGAAGATCTTCAGAGCATCCCCATTAACATGGAGGAAGATCACGAGAATGTTAGTGTGGATGGGCTGGATATACTCAAATTAGAAGATGCCTGTAAGCAAAAAGAATATAATTCAATTCCCCCTTGGGAAATAGACAGATTAGAAGGAGTACTAATCAAAGCTCAACACCAAAAATTCCTTGGAATACAGGCTGGTAGTCCGTGGGACGGAAAAAAAAATACTAAAAGAAACAAAGAAGAGAGGGCGCAAAACTGATTTGCAGAAAACTATCATACTAGGAGAAATACTAATGGAATCGGGGAGATTCCCGAAGCTAACGAAGTTTTACAAGCCCCACCCCCATAGTTCCTCATGAAGCTCATCTCCTAGAACATGTGTGGGCTCAACAGCCCCTCAAAACACAAAATGTTAAAAAACATGATACAGTTAGAAAAGCCAGCAGTGGTCTTTCTACAAGAAACAAAAAGTACTAATACTTCTCTCGAAAAGATCCTCAACAAAGCCTGGAGCGGCAGTCGATCAGTTTCTATGGATGCAGTAGGAGCTTCGGGTGGGCTTTCCATAGTTTGGAACCCGCAGATTCTTTTGCTTCAAGATTTCCATGCCACTCACCATTTCATTCAAGCCACGTTTCATCTCATTGGAATGGATATACATGGGCATCTCACCAATACTTACTTCCCACAGGATCAACATCACAAACTAGAAGTTTTGGATATGTTAACAGAATTGAACTCTTCCAGGCAATTCCCCCTTTAGATAAGTGGGGGCGATTTTAATATAATCACTCATCTAGAGAAAAAAAAAGGAGGGCGCATGAAGCTGGACGATGACAACACAGGATTCAAGGACTTCATTAGAAGTAATCAGCTCATAGATATCCAAACTTCCAATGGAACTTACACATGGACAAACAAGCGCAGGGGTGTTCACAATATTGCCTCTCGGCTCAACCGCTTTCTAATCTCAAATAACGCTATTCATCTGGGCGAAGAATTTCATGCCTCCATATTACCTCAGGGGGGTTCAGACCATTGGCCCATAATGCTGCAATGGACAAGACTGGGAAAACAATGCAATCGGCCCTTCAGATACGAAGCCTTCTGGTCCAGTCATCCTAATTTCAAAGAGGTGGTCCAAGCGGCATGGAAGTCCTTCTCCCCCCCAGAAGGTGCGAAGATGTTCAAATTTCAACAGAAACTCAGACATCTCAAACAAGTACTGAAGGTCTGGAACAAAACCCACTTCGGGAACATCACGGACTCTAGGAAAAAATTAGAGCAGGGAATGTGCACTCTTCAGCAAGCCATCATCCTAGAGGGCAGAACAGAGGAACTGGAAAACAGGAGAAATCCCTCTGGACAACATTAGAAGCTCGAAGATTACAAGAGGAAATCCTCTGGCGCCAAAAATCCAGAATAAGATGGCTTAAGGAAGGGGAAAAAAATACCAAATTTTTCCATCGGTCTACTATTCAACGGAGAATGCATAAAAATATTGCTTTCATTAATAACAATCAAGGGGAGAAATTAGAAAAGCATGAAGACATGGAAAAAGAACTCAGGGATCACTTTCAGAAAGCGCTCAAAGAACAAACTCGAAGCAGAACAACAACTATTCGAGAGGTCACACGGCACATCCCCAAGCTTATCACGGAAGAACACAAACAAAACTTACTACAACCGGTTTCAAAGCAAGAGGTGGAGGAAGCAATGGCGCAGCTAAAAGATGGTAAGGCTCCTGGACCTGATGGTTTTACCTCTAATTTTTTTCATGACTTCTGGGAATTAATAAGTACCGAGGTTTGGGAATTGGTGGAAGAATCCCGCTCCATGCACTGGCTCCTACTCTCCCTCAACTCCACATTCATTGCTCTGGTTCCCAAAGGGGAGGAAGCAAACACACCTGACAAATTCCGGCCCATTGCCCTCTGTAATGTAATCTACAAACTTATTTCCAAAGTGGTGGAAAACAGGCTCAAACCTCTCTTGCCTCTTCTAGTCCTTCCGGAACAGACTGGATATGTCGAAGGGCGCCAGATCATGGACGGTATTATCCTATCAAATGAGGTAATCCACTCCTTAAAAATCCTTAAAAAACCAGGCATGATAATGAAGCTTGATCTCTCCAAAGCTTTTGACAAGCTCAGTTGGGAGTATATCCAGCACACGCTGCTAGCCTTTGGCTTTAATGCCATCTGGACTCGTTGGATTATGAACCTCATCTCATCTCCTTGTTTCTCCATTCTTCTCAATGGCTCGCCGTCACTGCCTTTCCGCTCATCGCGTGGCATTCGGCAAGGGGATCCCCTCTCCCCCTTCATCTTTGTCCTAATGGCGAAAGGGCTTAGTCGTCTCATTCATCATGTTGTCGCATCTCAGGCAATCAAAGGCATAGCGCTTCATGGGCTTTCCCCCTTATCCCATCAACAGTTTGTTGATGACACAATGCTCTTTAGACATCCTTCATCCTCCGAAGAAAAATCCTTCAAAGCTTGCTTGAGTTGTTCTCTGAAGCCTCGGGTACCTCAATCCATGCTTCCAAATCCCAGCTTTTCTTCTTCAGTACCCCTGTTTCCATTCAAATAAATGTCACTCGCATCCTTGGATTCACTATTGCCGTGCTTCCCTCCAAATACTTGGGCGCCCCACTTATGGTTTCTGCTCTCAAGCATGCGTCTTGGCGAACGCTTCTGGACAAATTGGAAGCCAGACGCTCCTCCTGGACCTACAGATCGCTCAATATAGCCAGTCGACTTATTATGATCAAATCTGTTCTCCAGACCATGCCTCTTTATCTCTTTTCCATACTAGCCGCTCCCAAGTGGGTCCTCAAAGCCATTCATAACCTACAGAGGAATTTCCTATGGGGATCAATAGGCCTCAACAGGAAATGGGCCCTAGTCAAATGGTCAGAAGTATGCCAACAAAAATCCAACGGCGGACTAGGCCTTAGGGACCCCTTGCATAGTAATCATACCATGGGAGCAAAAGTTTGGTGGAATTGGCTTGTAAAACCTCACATTCCTTGGGCAAAGCTCTGGCAAGCTAAATATGCGCCTGGTAGTCGCTGGGAGGATCTAATTAGAATCAGTCCAAGCATCTCAGGTTCCATGATCTGGAATGCGGCAAAACTACATAGTGCCTTCATCCAGGAGTACAGTTTCGGGAAGTTCATTCGAGGAACTCAGCGCGTTTTTGGGAGGATTCCTGGCAGCAGCTCCCAAAACTTGCCTCAATCTTCCAAAAACCCCTCTGGCAGACTCATATGCAGCACAACAATCTTGTTAACATATCCCAGTTCTGGCAGCAACAAGAAAATAAAGATTACCAACAATGGAAGCCCGCCAGTTCTTGGCAAGCGGATTGGCAAGGACAAACCTTCGCGGACATTGAAAAAGAACTGAGTCACAGGAAAATCAAGAAGTCAAACAAGCAGGACAAGCTATGGTGGGGAAATGCAACAAAAGGAATCTTCACTACAAAAGAGCCCTACATTTTGAGGTATGCACAAAGCCACAACGACAAAGATCAGCTATGGAATAACATCTGGCAGTCCAAACTGTGGCCAAAGGTCTCCACTTTTCTCTGGCTCTTAAGCAAAAAGCGCATCCTCACCTGGGATAATTTGCAAATAAGGGGCTTTATTGGACCCTCAAGATGTCCAAATTCATCACTTCAATCAGAAACCATTCTGCATCTGATGGAGACTTTCCCCCTTGCGGCTCAACTATGGGATCAAATTGACAGACGTAATCAAAGAATAGGAAACCGTTAGGGGGACATTGCAAATTTGCTGAGAACCTGGCCCAAGCTACCGTATCAAAGCCCTCTACTGAACTCTCTGTGAACTCTCATCCCAAGGTTTCTTTACTGGACCCTCTGGAAGGAAAGGAATAATAGAGTCTTCAACAATAGGAATCGCCCTTTTGACATACTCTGGCTTCTCATCAAGCAAAGCATCCAAGAAACCCTGGCGCTTTGGACATGGCAAGAAACAGATTGGCCAACCTCCCCCCAAGAGAAACTCATCTGGAAATCATGGGATCTTCACATATCCTGTGCTCCCTCTACTCCCTCCCAATCATCTACTAAGCTCATCTCCCCTATGCATTGGTCCCCCCCAGCCTCATCATCATTCAAATTGAATTTCGACGGCGCAGCCAAAGGGAATCTAGGACCCGCTGGATACGGAGGAGTAATTAGAAACGATAGAGGTATCATCCAGCACATTTTCTTTGGCTCGATAGGCAAAGACACTAATAATGTTGCAGAACTGGAAGGCCTATGGAAAGGCATATGTGTAGCCGATCAACAGGGGTTCTATCCGCTAACAACAGAGGGAGACTCTCTGATCCTCATCAATGCAGAAATACGAATACAAGCAGGAACACCAGCTTCCAAAGTAGCTTCTAGTTGGATATTGCTCAGCAGGCTAGAAACATTGGAGGAACGGCTCAGGAGCCCCAACATTATTATCTTTCAGCATGTTAAGCGATCCGCCAACAAGGTAGCAGATCGTCTGGCCAACTAAGGAGTTGATCTGAATAGCCATCCCTACTCAGGCAATCTCAATGACTCAGAGGACATTCAACTTCAACAGGATTGCCTCTCTTTGGCAACTCAGGACCTTCAATCCCCGGCTGTGGGTGTTTAATATGGTATTAAATGCGGGGGCGGCCTCATTACTGGGCAAGTGGCCGCCCATATCCGCCAGATGCCCGATGAATCGAGAACCAACCTCTTCTGTCCGGCCAGGATTAATGCAGACATTAATGCGAAGTGGGAGATCGGTTGTCCGCAGTGTTATAACCGTCGACCGCCTCGGCCTGCAGATGCAAGGTGAGCAGTTGGAGTGTGTTGGAATGGTTAGCGTCTGGAAGGTTGTTTCTTGGGATGTTAAGTCTATGTGTTGGTCACTCTGGTCTTGGATTAATGAACCGTGGGTGAGTGTGCCAAGATTTAGACCTCGACCCTCTGCACAGAAGGCCTTGGTCTTTATCTTGGGACGCCAGGGCATTCTTGTCCACCTGCTCCAGTTGGTTCTGGTCAATGTGTGCAATTTGTCCATTGGTGCCCTGGGAGATACTCGGCCTCAATTTCGCTGGGTCACTGTGTGCAATTTGCTCTTCGGCGCTCTGGGTGCTACGCGGATTCAGTTTATCTGCGTCCCTGTGAGCAATTCGCCCTTCGGTACTTTGGGTGATACTCGGCTTCAGCTCATTCGGGTCCCTGTGAGCAATTCGCCCTTCGGTTCTCTGGAAAAATCTCGGCTTCAGCTTAGGGTGGTGAGTTTTGGCCCTCACACTTGCGTTCTTTCAAAGGTTCCTTATCTTCTTTATAAGCTTCTGCACTGGTTCACGGCTCTCTGTAACGAAGAGAAAACGCGGTCTCTGGGCAGCATTGTGTGTAGTTTTGTTTCAGGATGCCGCGTGAAAGGCAACACCTCATCAGTAGGCGGGGTGGTTCAAGGGGAGGAGCAAGAGGTTGAGCTTCCTCGCCACGATCCTCAACCTCATTCGAATCCCCCTCTGAAGAAATTAGTTCCCCTGGAGCTAGACGGGGACGTGGCAGAGGAAGAGGGCGGGGAAGGGCAGCGGCGTGTTCGTTCGGTTCTCATCCCTCCACCCGCTTCTGGTTTCCATGTGCCCTGGACAATGCCATTTACTATGTTTCAGTTTGGATTGAAAAATGTGATCACACAGATAGGCCAGAGGTCCCAGCGGAACCACGGCCACCCTCGCCTGTTCAGTGTCCGCGACTGCAGCTTGAGGAAGCCTCGGGTGCGGTGGCGGGAACAATGGTGGGAACAAGCGAGCCTGCAAAGAACGATGCACCATATACAGACTCGAGCGCATCTGATCAGTATGCATGTCCAGTGGTGGAGGAGCAACCATCCACCTCTGTGGATGCTTAAGCCTGTTGCTTGGTTGTTCTGGTTGTTTTGGCGACCGCTCTTTCAGTCTCAGTATGTCGGCATGGTGGTCACAGTGCGTAATGGGGGTCAGTCAATCCTGTTTTTTGGGTCGATTCACGTCAAAGTTTGTTTTTCTGTTATGTCTGTAGTTATGTATGTGGGTTCTTCACTGTTTGTAAGTTCTTCCCTTGCTTCGGCAGGGATTGGGAGTTTATCGCACATGTCCAGTTTTATATGGGTTCTGGTTTGGGGTCAGTGGACAGTCTCATAGTCCTTCAGTCTCTCAGGCTTGTTTTCAATCACAGTATGCAATACTGTTCAGATGTAGCCAACTCTTCATGGCGGATGTAAAACATTTTGTTCTCCTTTTTGTATAATATTAGAAGTAGCATGAATTACACAAAAAAAACAATGACAACGCGAGAAAGTAGGGTAGCAGGATGACAATATAGGAGGTAATAGCTAGGTTTTCAATCATAGCGGTGATATGAGCGCATCGAAGAGCCATAGCAAAAAAGGTGATTGTAGCGAAAAAGATGAGGGAAGCCCTAACCCTTCTCAGCCAAGGTTTTCCTAACATGAGAGTTAGTTAGGGCTCTCATATAATTATTCCAAATTTTATTGCATTTTATAGGAAGATTGAGATTTTCTGTCAATAACCATCGTTGTCCCCAAATAGATGTGTTTTTTGGATCAATTATTTGTTTTAATATTCTTTTCCCCTACTTATCCAAAAATGTCACAACTTTAGGGGGAATGATGTGTTGATCACCACTCCTCGACCATGGATCGAGGTCGATTCAAACTCGCCCACCCGATCCCACTCTCCATGCCAAACCTGAACTGATGGTATTGAACTCATCAATCACAACCTTCCAAATAGTTGATATATTTAGTATGATCTTATTTGGATTCTTGATCCAATCCTCCAGAGAGGGGGTAAATATATTTCCTTGATACAAGCTTCGCCCATAAATTGGAAGGAGATAAAAATTTCCATCTGACTTTAACATGAAGCTCACGAGAGAAACAATTTAAATTTTTTATTCCCCAAACACCCCATTTTTTGGGAAGTGCAATCCTTTCCCAACTAACCCAAACAAAAGTTTTGTCTTCTTTTACCCCTCTCCACAAAAATCCATATCATATTTTTTGAACCAATCTCAATATACCTTTGGGTATCGAGGACAAAAACATCCAAAATACCATAATTGCCTCCACAAAAACCCATATCATCTTTTTTGAACCAGGCTCAATATACCTTTGGGTATCGAGGACAAAGACATCCAAAATACTATAATTGCCTCCAATATTAATTTGATCAGTACTACTTTTCCTACCTTATTATTATTTTTATATTTTAACATATAATAATTTAATATTTAAAAATATTAAATCGTTAAGTAAAATTTTATTTATTTTTTCAATAAAAATTTTAAACGTAAAAGATAAGTGAACTATATGAATAGATATAGTATAATAATATAGATAATGTATAAATTACAATTTAATATTTAAAAAATAATAAAAAATAAAAAATATTTATACTTTATTAAAATGAAAAATGATTTTTATTTTTTATTTTTTCTAATAGTTTTTGGGGAGTCTGTGTATACTTCTGTAGTAAATGACAATTGTCTGTCGTGTGTTTTCCTCATATCTGGCAGATTGCGCACCATAACGCGGGTGTCACACTTGGCCCTACCTATGCTTATAGTCTCAACGAAATTGGTCCCCTTCCTGCCAAGTAATTCGAGAATACTGGACAGTGGCCCTAGCCTTTGCATTTTACGCACCATACTTCATCGTGCAACTCCTGCCACGATGTCCTATCTTGCTTCAAACTATGCATCTCCAGGCAGAGATTCTGTAGTTGCGCATGGATTTGTTGAACTCCCAACCTAGGATCTTGTATCGGGGTCTCATGCAACCTCGTCGCCATTTCCAACACTTTGGCCTAGGTTGAAAGCTTCCGTTGTGACAACGTCACTCTCAGGTGTGGTGTCAGGGATGCCACAAACCATGCATGGTGTTGCGTATCCATGAGTGTCATATTAGCCTCGTGGATTGTACTCTTCAGCCGCTGATCCAAATCCCAAGGAGTCTTACCCGTGAGCATCGTGATCTCTTTGAAACTAATGATTGACTATGTCTCAGATTTCGGCTAGCTAAATTCTCTGTTTAATGCATTCTGGATCTCTGTTATCCCTACGTTTGGGTGGCCGTTAGAGTGCTTAATATACCATGTCAATGCATGATCCTACATCGCGCTTACCAACGTAGCCTTCTTAATGTTGTCATCCGTGATCCCTTGCCCTTCCCACACTACTCTTACCACAAACTAGAACGGTTTTGAGTCCTCATTTCCTACTCCTATGAATACAAGTAGCTTGATCACGTTCGCCATGTTGAACTATGGGATTAATGGAGTTGGAGTGTGTGGAGATGGAGGTGAGGAAGGTGAAGCGGGTGGTGGCGTGGGTGGAGGTGGTAACTACGGAATGTGCTGCTTTATCAAACTGACCGCACTTCTCGGAGAGAATCGAGTGAGCTCTTCCTCGCTCTCTCGCGAAGGTGAAATTAGGGTACTATTTTCTAATTCCCCACTACCTTTGTAGATCTTTCCACTCTGCATCGTCCCAAACATTAATGTATTCGCATAACTCGCTTTTCACATAACAACATCTTAATCCAGGTATTCAAATATTTGATGTACTTACCTTGCGGTCCCTTGAGAAAACGTCGTTCTGCTTCACTGTAGCTCACGATCGTGTCTACCGCAAACTCAGTGATGAATCCCCCTATTATCTGATCAAGCTAGTGTTCCACAGCTTAGGCGATCTTGTCTTTTGATGCCTCTAGTCTGTGCACTAATTCTAGAGTCCACACTATGGGTTGGTCGAGCTTACACCTTCCCTAACTGTCGACTAATCTCACGATCCACTCATATAGCTCAGAAGGAAAGGATGCAAAGAAATCTCATGGATTTCCATATGTACGTAGCGATCCAGCCACCTTTTCTTAGATACTTGCGGAGTTATGTGTTGGGTATACGACCAAAGTCCCACACTGACTAGAAGTGGGGAGGATCATGGGTATATAAGGATGGACAAATATCTCCATTGGTATGAGGCCTTTTGGGGTAAGTCCAAAAGCAAATCCATGAGGGCTTAGGCCCAAAGTGGACAATATCATACCATTGTGGAGATATGTGGTGTCCAAAATCCTTACAAGTGGTATCGGAGCCATGCCCCGAAGTTAGCCAAATGGATAAATCCTCGGAATGTCGAACGAAGATGGTGGGCCCTGGTAATATCACGATGGGATCCGTGGATGAGCTCGGTTAGACAGGCAGTGTGCTCTGGATTCTTCATGGACGTGTCCTAATCCCAACACGGTGAAGAGGAGTTGACCTGGGATAGAGCAAGCTATCGAGGTAGGTGGTGTTCCATGTAAGGCGTGTGCTTCCAATGCATTGGAGTGGAGAATCCTGGTTGGTAGAGAGTGGACGGATGGATAATCGTTTGAGGGGAGGCTCGATGGTCCTTTGTTCGAGGGGAGAATTGTTGGGTATACGACCAAAGTCCCACATTGACTAGAAGTGGGGAGGATCATGGGTATATAAGGATGGAAAAATATCTCCATAGGTATGAGGCCTTTTGGGGTAAGTCCAAAAGCAAATCCATGAGGGCTTAGGCCCAAAGTGGACAATATCATACCATTGTGGAGATATGTGGTGTCCAGAATCCTTACATTATGTTTTCCTATGTCGTGAACTAGTGAATCTTCTTGTCCAACCACTCTTCAATTTCCTTCTTTGTGGGGTTCCAGTGGTACAACATCATACATCCCTTAGGAAGATCCCAGACCTGGCAACAGAACCATTTGTTGGCAATGTGGGGCCTGACCCAGGTTCACCAGTGAGTTTTAGCCAAGAAAATCCTAGTACTATTGGCCCTTTCAGCAACAGTCCACGGAGCATGCACTAAGGTCTCACCCAAATTAGTATGGGAGGCTGCTAGAACCAGGTTTCCGCACCCTGCAGATGTCTGATATGGGAGATCGATACCCATTTCAACCTTCACGCTTACTAGATTATCTATACCCCCAAGCTTCTGGCGTTTAGTGAGACTACCTTCGTGCAGCTCTAGTCACAGTGCAACTAGTGTTAATTACCCAATTCTTCCTTAATTAGGGTTTGTTCATTAATTAATTAGAGGATTTCCTTAAATAATCATACATATAAGTGTGCGCATATAAGTAAATAGATATCATCCACACATAACATTCAAATACAAATCTATGGACCAGATGCACAATATGTCAAAGCAACTTATCTTTATTAATGATGCCTTCCAAGATCAATTTAGTACAGACTCGACTCCACGTTGCGCACTTAGTTGCAGGGCCTCTACCTACTACTACAACCCGATACACTTCGGATTCACTTCTATCTTCTAACCATGCCTTCGCATCTATTTATTACTTGTCAACCAAAAACTGAGACTCTACACTTAGAGCCTCACTCTATTTATACAATCCCATGGTCTACAGATCATGGGTAGGTCGACCCACTTTACATTAAATTACATTATTTTAGGGAAGACAACCCTAGACTCTCGTGCTCTGCGCCTGCATTTCATGGGGTCTTTACATTACACTAGACCAAAACTCGAGCTTCAAGCCCCAAAAACATGCTATGGGGGGGGGGGGGGGTTCACTACCCAACATTAGGATTAACTTCTTCTTATTATTATTGTGTGTTCTTCAATCATCAAACAACTACCAAGACAAGAGGATCAACAAGATACAAGTACACAACATGTAGGCTCCAAGCCAGGGAAAAACCTTTCCTCTTGAGAGGAAAACCCTTCAATCTCTCCTTATAGATCCTTTATTGATGAATACCAAGACCTTTTACCAACACTGAATCCCTTCCAAGATCAATATCAACTTCTCAATAATGTTCTTGCTTTACTTCTTTCCAAACCGAACAAAATCTCTTCCAACAATACTTATTCAATCTTTAGCGATAGACTTTTGGCCCTAACTACAGATTTGTGACTTCAACCCCCTGGTAGTAGCTTCTACTTTACACGTTCGGAGAAAAAAACTTCTTCTTTGCCTCCAACTACCTTGCTTAATCTAATTTGACTTCTATATCTATAAGGGGACTTTGTTGGCCCTTCTTTCAGCCCTTTTTCATCATATCAAACCTTCACAAGGAAAACCTAGCTTGACTGCAGAAAGCTTAACAAAAAGCTGCAGAATTTCATCCTTCTTCTTCGCATGTGTGGAGAGAAAGAAAGGGAGAAAGACCCAAAACACTTCTTCTTCTTTTTCTTCCTTCTTTTCTATCCTTTTCTTCTTCTTCCTTCACTTGAGAGAGAGAGGATTTATTGTGTCCAAATGAGGTTGAACTGCCTCCTATAGATAGGCTTCCCAGGGTATGAGTTCCAGCTTCTATGCCGACTCGACAGGCTGGTAGGATGACTTGGTCTTGAAAGGATCAATAGAATACAAAAATAAATATTTTTACAACTTACAAGATGGCCGATGGGGTCTTCATATTATGACAATGTCCCTATTTGACTTATTGACCTAGGACAATCCTAGAAGCACTTTCAATTAGTGCTTGACCTACAGAAAAAAATTCTTGGAAAAGAAACCCAAGCTCAATAATAATAATAATAATCATTTTTATTTAGTTTAGAAAATACAATAATCAAAAGTACATTTCATATTTATGAAGACAAAACCTAGTTATGCTTTCTTCAATATAAACAACAAAGAAAATAAATATTAACAAATGTTTCTTTGGCTTCTTCGCCAAGAGAAGAAAAGAGATTAAAATATGTTGGAGAATCTAATTCCAATGAACTATTAGTTGTTGTAATTGTCCATCCAAGTGTCAAAGTTAGTTAGAGTTTAGTCTAGTTAGGTTGAGTTGTGGTTCAGTCTCACTACAATAAATTATTGTTGATGTTTCCTATGTAATTTTATTTAACTAATTTTGAATACTGAGAAGTACATTTTGGTCCACAGTTTTCATTTCTTAACATGGTACCAACGCTAGTTTACATAAGACTCCCTAAGAGAGTAGCAAAGAGAAGAGGTGAGCCTGCATAAGACTCTTTGAGATAGCATCATAAGTTTGAAGAAGCTTGAAGAAGCCTACTGCGAAGAAGAAACAAAAGAGACATTCTGTTCTGAAGAAGAAGGCTGAGATATCTTTTTTTAATTGAACTACATCCATGGTAACACATCAAAGATGTTAATCCACCTCCGTTAGTAACATAGCCCAGAAGTTTAGAAGAAGTGTTAGGAATTACTAACGCGACAAAGAAGGTTTAGAAGTCATCTTAGTTTCAGAAACTTACCTCACTCAAATGCAGGTTCTCCTCATGCCACAAAGCATTACCCGTAATATTAAAAAAAAAGATTGTCCACAAGGCACGAGGGAATAAAGGTCAAGGCAAGAAGCAGAAAGTGGATTGGGACAAAGAATTTCTTCAAAATTCAAGGTACATGACAGAAATCATATCCATCATTCTTTAATCTCTTAAACAAAGTATGGAATCATGAATGATGGCATCGTTTTTATAAAGGGTGTTTCATCTCTTAAAAATGGCTTCCCTTTTTCTTCAAAAGGTCTTATTTAAGAATGAGTTATCGAATCATATTTATTTTTGAAAACTTATTTAAAAAAGGCTTCATTGTAATGTTTGTAATGTTTGGAGTTGGACTCTTATTTAAAAGAGGCTTTATCAAATTGAAAAAAGGGATTGGTGGAGAATTATTTTAAAGACAAAGAGGGTTTGTCAAAATGTTTGTGGAAATGTTTCCCTTGTCAAAATTTTTAAATTCCCTCATTTATTCCATAAGAGAATGAAGTTTTAGTTCCAAACAGAAGCATTGCACACAATCACTACATTTGCAGTTTAATTGGTTTGTTGAGTCGTAGTGAGCCCACACTCAACAAATGGGAAAAACCAAGGAGTTGAGAAGGTCAAGGCAACACCAGGAGATGTTTTATTTGGAGGTGAAAAGGCAAAAGATAAAATTCATAAGAGAACCAGTGGATGACGACATTCTTCCCTAGATTTCAGATGCCAAGACAACCAAGGAATCGTGGGATACCCTTGAGAGGTGTTTTGGTGTAAGGGCCAACATTGAAAAGTGTACTGAATTCCAATATGCTCAACCATAAGTGGATGATGTTTGTGAATAATTTGTAGAAGGAGCTCACATATGCTCACAAACCCCACTGTGCATATCCACAAGTTGATGAAAATTTGGTGAATCCACAAACAAAGCTTTCTAATGACAATTTGGTGAATCCAGCAACAAAGTTTGCTGATGAAAATATGGTGAATCCATAAATAAACCTTGCTGGTGACAATTTGGTGAATCCAACAACAGAACTTGCTGAGGAAAATTTGGTGAATCCAGTGACAAAGCTTATTGGTGACAATGAATCCGCCATTAGAGCAGTCAATATTATGGTGAATCCAAAAATTAATATTGCTGATGTAAATTTTGAAGAAGACTTGTTACCTAAAGATAAGTGATTGAAGATGATGCAACAAAAGCATCATATTGGAATGATGTTATTTGGTAAAACCCACTTGAGTTTGAAAACCAAGTGGAAGACAACATGTTTGCAAGAATACATGTTAGTGAAAAAGTGGAAGAGATAAAGACAGAGATAGAGACAAAGATAGAGGCAATGGAAATGAAGGAAACTTGGAAAGAGAAAACAAACACAATAGGAGAGGCAGAGAAGGAAGTGCAATAGGAGAAATCTCTCATTATAGAGAAGAAGGAACAAAACCAAAGTGGTTATGAAAATATTTTTAATTCTAACATTGATTTTCAGTGTGTAGGTACACATAACGATTATGGAGAAGAGTTAATTTCCTTGAAGCATGGCCTGCCACACCATTCCTTGATAAAGTCTGCATAGAAGCTACAAAAATGAATTTTGAAGCAACTTGGACGATGAAAACATGAATGAAATTTTAGGTATTGGAGTCCTGAAGAAATATATTTTTATTATAAACTTAGGTTGCATCAAATTGATGATGAAGATCGCAGAACAAAAGATGACATGTGGCAACACTCCACATACAAGCCAATTTTTTAAGTCCAAGACATGCTTAGACAACCTAGAAAAATGGAAGACTTGCACTAGCAAATGAAGAAACTGAAATTTGAAGCCTACAAGAAGAAGAAAAAATTGAAACAATTTAGAGGCTACAGGACCTAGAAGAAGAGAAGAAAAAAAATTAAATGTAGTGGAAGTCAATTTTTTTTTAAATTGTAAGCCTAGCTGAGACATAGACCAGTGAGCATCTTAATTGAATTTTTATGTGGTTGTAATTAAGGGGGGGTGTTGGAGAATCTAATTCCAACCAACTGTTAGGTGTCGTACTTGTCCATCCAAGTGTCACAGTCAGTTAGAGTTCAATCTAGTTAGGTTGAGTTTTGATTCAGTCTCACTACAATCATTTATTGTTGATGTTTCCTGTGTAATTCTATTTAACTGATTTTGAATATTGAGAAGATCATTTTTCTCCACAATTTTAATTTCTTAACAAAATATTCATGTCTCAACAGTTATTTGAACTTGAAAACCTAATTCAAAATTTTTGTTTTCCTAAGTTTCAAGATTTGAAACTACATTTCGAGGTTTCGAATGACATAACTCATTGCAACAAATTCCAACAATTTAACATTCCATGTCATTTATACCATTGTCAAGTATATAAAATTTGGGACATTGTTCCCATGCTACACTGATATTGCTAAAAACATCTGAGGAACAATAGAGATGTAGGGATACAACTTTAACTTGTCATCTTGTCATGAAATATCATATCTCACTTTGAAACCATAGAAAATCTTGTCATCAATCCACTGTCGTGGCTCCCATTCATTTAGCATACATTTGAATTATTGAATTCAGGGAGTCGATTTGGAGTACTTTTTTCTGAATTGGAGGAGAATGCTAACTGTAAAGTGTTTCATTATTAAATGCAGCCATAAGTGGATGGATGCCAACGATTTAGTGTTCCATGATTGAATGGCCACTTTTCTCAAGCCAGAGAAAATGTTATATTGCAAAATGTTACATGAACATATGTTTCAAACACATGGACACATGTCTCAAACTAGGTTATGCACAAATCTAATTTTCACTAATCCTTATACGTGGTCCCTTATTAATGGTATAGTAAATTTTTAATTACAATTGAGTAAAAAATTAATTTAAACAAGGTTTAAATACTTGATTTTGATATGTAAGGTAGTTATCACTTTTAATTTCATTTATTGATGGAGTGGCTACGATGAAAATATACTGGCATCTTTCAATTTACACAGTCTGATCAAAAAGATTAATTAGCAAAACAGATTAAAGTGCCCAATTCCAATAGAAGGATGCCTATCAACATAATTGCGAAAATGATAAAATGGGGTTTCATTTGGGTTCTTTGCCATTAAATTTAGCATTTAGCATGAGAAAATTTGAGTGTTTCATTTTGGTTAATTGATAAAGTTTCATTTGGGTGTTGTTGTTCGATCAAGCTCCTGCTAATTTTTTCTTTTTTGTGTTTGTTTTTTGGAAGGTGGGTAATGTGGTTGATAAGCTTGATAGTTGTGTGTCCCCAACACTTAGATCGCGGACTTGTGAAGTTTATGACACCAAAAAAATAGCACCTGAAGTTGTCAGGTATGTTGTAACCCAAGAGGACCTCAATGAATTTGGCTTAATGAACAAGCACCTGTCAGGCTACATCGAGTTAGAAGTAAAAGCCTATTCCAATTATGTAACAATGTTTTCGTTTTGTTAATTAAATTTGTGGCTTATACATAACTTTTTGATAGATAGATCGATGTTTTCCTTTTATTAAGTTAAATTTGTGCGTTATAACGTTTTGGTGGATAGATGAATTCTTCAAACACAAAGTATGGGCTAATCCCAAAACCTCGAACGTTATACATTTTCTCACTGATTAAATTAATATTTATGTGTTATATGTTGGAACTCAAAATTTAGCTTTAAATAAATTGTTAAAAAAGAAAATAAAAAACGTTTAAACTCAATTAAAAACAATCTATACATTTGTGGTGAGTAATAAGCAATTTCCTCTCAAATGCAACAATGTGGATTCAGGACAATTTCATACTATTTTTTCCCTGAAAATCATGGAAATTTCAGCAATATTTTAATAAAATTAGGCAGGGATTTTTGTAAATCCATGTTACAGCTGTTAAACTTCAAGATTTTGGGTGCCCCAGAGGTTTTTGATGGTGTTGAATCCATCTCCACTATCAAAAATATGATTTGAACACTGCTACTGCAACATTTCTTGAAATTCTTTTGCTTGGATTCAAGCCACTTTTGATCATCCGGGTAATTCCTCCACCTCAGTAGGCTTGTCTGATTATAAATTAGATTATTTAAAAATAAAAATTAAATGTTGTTATTTCAAAGAGAAATAAAAGTATATAAAAGTTTATTTTGTTTTTCTATTAAACATTTCATCTTCAATTGGCAACTAGTCCAATTTGTTGTTAATTTATATAGCTTTAAAGCTTATTAGAAAGAAAAAATATATGGATATATCAAAAATAGTTTCAATTATTCCAGATATTAGTCAAAATGTTAAGATTTTGTTATAAAAGAGACCATCAAAACCAAACAAGCTAAGTCTCTAGCATTGTCAAGCTTCCTTGAGACTCAATGTAATGTAAAAAATTGATGTCTAAATTTAATGTTTTTGTTTAAAGAAGGTCAACTAACAAGTGGAATTCTTGATGAATATGTAACATGCAAACCTTAAGTAGCAAAAAAAAAAAAATGGAGAATTTAGTATTGCTAAAGTTGAAGAACTAAACTTTCCATCAAAACTAACCCATTAAACCAATCAACAATGACTCTTGAATCATGGACAGATTGAAGCCTTTGTCCTTAGCAAAGAAAAAAAGTGTACAGAGGAAAAATAACACAACACTAGATTTAGTACCACACTCTGCTCCTAATTTAAACAAGAAAGAATGTTCTTTCGTAATGTGTGCACTCGAGTCCAACTGAGAGTTGAAAATTCAACGACTCGTTTTATAGAACATACTCCACAACTAGTCCAAGAGGAAATTACTTGGGTTGAAAGAGAAGTAGTTTATGAGCGACACACCCTTATGGACACTAAAGTGTTGAAAAATGTATCTGAGTGGGTCTTCTATGTAGGGCATACTAGAGATCAATATAATAAGTACATGTACATGGTGGATATATATCAACACCTCAAGTTCCTTCTTGGTAGAATTGTTGTAGATAGGAATGAGAGTAGGGAGAACATTCTTCTCTCTTTGGATCATGTGCAACTACAATTGGCAACAATTGATCTAAGGCTAGGCTATATTGATAAACACATGGACATCCATACTAAACTAGGTTGCTCCCCAGGTAGCAACAAGCAGCTCATACTTGTAGAAGCCATATATTCAAATAATTCTACTTAATTGTCTTTTAGTCTCCTTTTCTTATACTTCTTCTTTTTTAGTTCTATAATCCTCAATTAAAAATTGGCATAGGAGGCCCAATAACTATTATTCGTATTTTGGATTTAGAAGATATGGGAAATATTTTGTCTTTTGTATTTTTGAAGAGACTGAATTTATGTGCATGGAAGTATTTCCAATGGAAGACTAGATCATACTTAGAATTTAACCCTCTGTTTTCAAGAATATAAATCATTTACTTGACAAGAAAAACTATATGGATGAGGTTTTTAATAAAATTAAAACTAACAATATTTCTATATATAGAGATGTAAAATTTATATAAATATAAATAATAACATTACAAACCAACTTAAATCCATCTTAACTTTAGATATACTAAGATTTGAGAGGAATCAAATCTCTGTAGGTGCAAACATTTCCTCAAGTTTTGCAGTCAAAAAGAGGTTTGCATCTTGAGAGAATTTATTAGTTTTTTGTTATTGATATATTTTCAAATCAATTACATAGCTGCTTCATTTTGAACAATAAACTAATAAAATGTTTTAACCATACTTTTTTTCCTCTGATTACTTCATATATTATATTCGTAGTTGACATTGAAATATTTTATTAGACATGTTGATTGAATTATTTTATTTAAGGTCACAATGTTCACATTATCATATTTTTTGTTATTAATACATTTTTAAATACACATACTCCTATATTGGAAAGTAGAAAACTTAAAATACTACATATCAACTCCATATTAAACATTGAAGTAATTATACAACTCCCTCATACTCTAAATTGGAAAACATCTATTATGGAGTAGGAAAAATCTCTCTCTCTCTCATATATATATTATACTTAATATGCATATTAAGTTTTGTTATTAATATTTTTTAAATGATTTGCATCAATTTCATATTAAGAATTAAATAAATTGCCATACGTAATACACTAAGAAATAGGAATAGAGAAAGAAAGGGGATATAAAATTATGTTATTTAGTATGGAAATTGAAATATTTTATCTATGTATTACACTAATTTTTTGTTTTTTTTTGAAATAAAACATAGTAATGCTATGTTGAGAATGGAATAAGTTAGACAAATCCCTCATACTAAAAAGTAGAAAATAATTCATTCAATAAGGAGGGGTCCCACTCATTCAATGTATTTATTAATAAATTCAATCTGATTGACCTAAATACAACCAATGATACTTTTACCTATAATAACAAGAGGGGAGGAACTTCCCAAGTTGCTTCTAGGCTTGACAAATTCTTCATATTTGAGCCTCTTTCTCTTTCTAGCATAAAATTTGAAGCCTCCATCCTCCCTAGCCATGGCTCTAATCACTGGCTTGTGGCCCTTTTGTTCAATTGTTATAGCTCACCCTACAACAAGCCTTTTAGATTTGAGGTATTCTTGCTTCAACCCCATACTTTATCTCCAACATGTAGACTTAGTGGCAAGAACCTAGTTTCATTTCTAGAAATATGATTTCAGTAGTGATTAAAATCCCTTAAGCAGAAGCTGAAGGAGTGGAATGTATAAAGATTTCGTAACATCTTCACATGAAAACAAAAATTGGATTAGGAAATGGAATTTGTTCAATAAATAATTATTCATGAAGTTCGTTCAGAGCAACTATTAGCCAAGGAGACTCTTTTTTATCTTCAAATTGATGAAATGTTTACCAAAGAAGAAATCCTTTGGAAATGTAAATCTTAGGTTCAATGGTTAAAAGGAGAGAGGAACACCAAATTATTTCATAAATCTATGGTCAATCATAAGCAATAGAATTACATCCTTCGCACCAAAAATTCCCAAAATCAAAGAGTAGAAGACCATGAAAATATTGTTTAGACCATCTTGGATCATTTTCAATCCCTCCTCACAAAGCCAATCCTGGATAGAAGGCCTTTAATTTATGAAGACACCAAAAACATTCCCAAATTAGTCATCAATGAACATAATTCTCTTGTTCTCCAAGAAGTCACTATGCAAGAGGTGGAAATTGAACTCATGGAAATGCCAAAATGGAAATCTCTAGGTCCAGATGACTTCATATCTTAATTTTACCAGGCCTTTTGGAAAATTTTGGGACATGATATTTGGAAAATTTTGGAAGAATCTCGGCGATATGCCTCCCTTCTTTTAGCCTTTAATGCTGCATCTTCACCCTTAGACTTTTGCCCCATTTCCCTTTGTAATATCATTTACAAAATTATCTCTAAAATCATTGCCAATTGCCTCAAGCATCTCCTTCCTTCCTTGATATCCTGATCTAGGTGGATATTGGTGGCCACCCACTAATTCCACTTGGATCTCCTCCAATGCTTCTTTCAGTTTTTTCAGTTTCCTTAATTATACCATAGTTTACTATTTTTAGCAGTTTTTTGGGTTCTAAACTTCCGAAGCCGTTTTGAGGCCCTAAACGACTTTTTTTTGGGAAATCTATCGCTAACGAATTTTTTTTTCAAATAAATCGTCTTTTTTGTCGTAGTCCTCGGATAGATCTTTCCAATGGGCTATCATGCACGTCAAACGGAGATAATATGACCAATTCGCGACCCCGAGAAGTTAGCTGTCCAACTCACCCCAACGAGGCCGACAAACTCTTGGTGTTACATCTCCTCGGGTTAGGGTTTTGGTTGTTTATGGTTTTCTCTTATTGTTCAATAATAAAAAGGCCCTTGAGCCTCATTGTAAGATAGTTTAGAGACATGTAGTCACTACATCTCTTCTCAGAGATAAGCTACCATCGCCCTAGCTGGTTTATTTCCATCACTGTTTGTAAGCATATTTCAGTATTTTAAATTAATGAAATGAAGTATTATGTCTGCTACATATCTGTGTTTATGGTTATCTCTGTAATTTGTTGCGTTCTTGTTTAAGTTTGGATCATTGTTATCAGAGTGGTCTTCTTTTTCTTTTTTTTTCTTTGCATGTCCCCAACGAGGTCAGGATATAAGGAGTTAGGGCTTGAACTAGTCGAACCTTTGCAAGACCAGTCTCGCAAATCCCGACGGCCTCCCATGGCAGATGAGAAGAAAGACGAGGGGGCAGTAGATCCTATCAAAATCTTGCTCAAAGAAGCCCTCGAGCAACAACGGAATGCAACGATGGATAGATTTTCCCAGATCCTTCAGCGGCTACCCAGAAGTGAAGCATCGGCTTCCAGTAGTTGCTCTGGAAACACCATGCCCTTTAAGGTACAAGTTAATTTTGAAATTCCCATATTCAAGGGTCAGATAGACGCAAATGTCGTAGATAAATGGTTAAATTTTCTAGAGGGTTATTTTTCTATTCATGAATTTTTGAGTCGGGAAAAGATTGTTTTCGCTCTTCTCAAAGCATCCCCCCACGTCAAGGACTGGTGGGAAACCTACTACGAGCAGAAGGATGAAAATACGGCTCACTATTTTCAGCCGCACCCACCTGGAATTCATTCTGGGATGCCATCAAGGAGTAGTACTACCCTGTTGGAAGCTATGAGGATGAATACATAAAGTGGACCACGTTGCAGCAGGGAAGTGACCAAGACGTGCCGGAGTTCACCAATATTTTCCGTACCCTTCGCACAAAGTTGGGTATCAAGGATTCAGAACAACATTTGATACTCAAATACTGTGGTTGCCTGCACAAGTACATCCAGGAAGAAATAGAATTCTTGAACATCTCCTCGCTCGGCACAACATACTGATATGCCGTCAAGGTCGAGCAGAAGTTTAAACAAAAGAAGCGAGACTTTGGATATGTGAATTCGAAGCAAGGGAAAGGTGCCCCTAAACCACAAAACAAAGGACAAAGCAAAGGCGGGGCAGCCCAAGACAACCCGCCAAAGTTGCAAGCAAAGAACAATGCCGCGAAGCCGAAAAAGGATATGGGAAAATGGTGAGTTCCATAAGAGCTCCACTCACAACACAAGTGAGTGTTGGGCCAAGCAGTCACTGGTGGCTGAGCTAAAGGTTTCAGAATCAGATGCATGTTCCGACTCTGAGTCGGAACCCGACAAGGGGAATGACAAAGGGAAGCAGATCATTGATGTGGATCCCAACGCCACTGTTGCTAATGCCAAGATCTAGAAAAATGAACCCGAAGATCCAGAGGAGGAGGAGCGTCTCTTCCACTCCCAGATGTGGGTAAAGGGCTCCCCGCTACAGTTCATTGTCGATAGCAGGAGCCAAAAGAACCTCATTTTGGCAGAGGTCGTGAAGCGGTTGGGCTTACCAACCATAGCACATCCACAACCGTACACCATCGGGTGGCTGCACCAAGGACGGGATCTTTGTGTGAGCCAACAATGTCGCCTTCCATACAACATCAAGCCCTTCACAGATGAGGTATTGTGTGACATTGCTCCCCTTGAAGTTTGTGATGTATTATTAGGACAACCATACTTGTGGAAGTGACATGC
>APFE030182975.1:87834-104811 GCA_000404065.3 Pinus taeda | reverse complement strand
ATTTGGAGAAATGCACTTTTGGCATGACCCAGGTTCAGTATCTGGGATACATTATTGATGAATAGGGGGTGCATGTGGATCCAACCAAGATCCAAGTCATTCAGGATTGGCCATCTCCAACCACTCTGACAGAGCTCTACAGCTTTCTAGGTCTTGCCAACTTCTACCGTAGGTTCGTGTTGGGGTTTTCTCATATCACTTGGCCTTTGAGTCAAGTCACGAAGGGAGGAGCGAAAGAAAAATTCTTTTGGTCTGAATCTCAACAGAAGGCATTCATAGAGTTGAAAGATCGCCTCTGCATGGCACCAGTGCTCGCGTTACCAGATTTACAACAACCATTTGAGGTCGAGACAGATGTCTCTAACTATGTTATTGGGGCAGTCCTTACTCAACATGGGCATCCAGTGGCATATCACAGTGAAACACTTTCATACAAAGTCTGGAAGTATCCCACTTATGATAAAGAGATGTATTCCATTGTGCAGGCCTGCCAACAATGGAAGCATTACATTTTGGGGAAGGAAATGGTCATCCACACAGACCACCGACCCCTGTAGTTCATACAAATCCAAGGGAAATTGCAGAATGATCGCCATAAAAAGTGGTCTGCATACTTGCAACAGTTCCATTTGAATATCAAGTATAAGAAGGGCAGCACTAATAATGTTTCATATTGCCTCAGTCAACCACCAATCATGGCGTTGACCCCCGTGCTCAACTCTTGTGAGCATGAGACTTTTGATTGGCCACTACTCTACAAAAGCGACCCAGAATTCGACCACACATACCAGACCCTCTTGGAGGGTCAACATGGTCCATATTTTCACCTCTAGGATGGCCTGTTATGCCACTTGGGTCACCTTTGTGTTCCTTCAATCGAGCGTGCCAAGATGATTTTGGAAGCACACTACAGTCGGGTTGTTGGGCATTTTGGGGTCGAAAAAACGGTGGTCGTACTGCAGAAGTATTTCTATTGGCCGAATCTTCGAAAGGATGTTGGGAAGTACATCAGATCATGCACTGCCTACGCCATTGCCAAACCGACCATCAAGAAGCAAGGCCTCTATACCCCGCTACCTACCCCTAGTTGACCTTGGGAATCCATCTCCATGGATTACATGTCAAGCCTTCCTTCCACTAAACATGGAAATGATTGTGTTTCTGTGGTCATTGACAGGTTCTCAAAGATGGTTATTATGGCGGCCTGCAAGAAGAACATCACAGAAGAAGCCACTGCTAAACTCTTATTTGAACGAGTGTGGGTACACTTTGGGATCCCACAGTCTATCATCTCAGATCGGGACAGCAGGTTCCTCAGCACATTTTGGTCTAGTCTCTGTTCGATGCTGGACACCAAACTCACTAAGTCCACAGCCTTTCATCCTCAAACTGATGGCTAGACAGAGGTTGTCAAAAGGATGATCATACACATTCTGCGCATGTACAACTCAAAGCATCCACGCACATGGGACGAGAGCCTCCTCTATGTTCAGCACAGTTACAACCGGGCTCTCCACAGCTCGACTGGCCACAGCCCTTTTCAGGTGGGCTTGGGATTCCAGCCACTATGTCCCTTCAATGTGGCCATGCCATTTGCAGTTACTCAGGCAGATTCTGCTCATGTCCAATCCGAAACTGATAAGGCAAACAACGTCATTGAGCACATCCAACATATTCACCAACAGGTCCACAACATTATGGAGAAATCAAATGCTAAGTACAAGCAACGACATGATCAACATTAGGTGCCACACAAGTTTTAGGTGGGTGACAAAGTCTAGTTGCATTTGCAAAAGGAACGCCTTACCGGAGGCTATTGAAAACTCAAACCACTCCGATATGGTCCTTACACCATTACCAAGGCTGTGGGATACAATGCATTTGAGCTCAGCGTTCCCCCATTCCTTGGCCTGCACCCGGTGTTCAATGTGGACTGCCTTCGGCCATACTTTCCACCATTACTAGACATGTCTGACATTGCAGAACAACTCACACCCATAAAGTTAAATCCAGATTGCATGGAATAAGCTGAACTGATCAGATCATGGACACACAGATCAAGCACACTCGCCAGCAGAATATCCAACTGTATTGAGTTGTCAAAGCAGGACAACTCCTTCACGAGGGCAAGTGGCTCACCAGGGACCAAGTTCAGCATAAGTTCCCTCATCTCTTGGAGGAACTCAACGGAATGGGGACCATTGCTTCCTAAGCGGGGAGGAATGATCCAGGTGCATATTGGTGGCCACCCGTTAATTACACTTAGATCCCCTCTAGTGCTTCTTTCAGTGCTTTCAGTTTCCTTAATTATAGCATAGTTTACTATTTTTAGTAGTTCTTCAGGTTCTAAACTTCCAGATCCGTTCTAAGGCCCTAAACGATGTTTTTTGGGAAATCTACCACTAGCGATTTTTTTGTTAAAAAATCTTCTTTTTCGTCGTAGTCCTCGGAGTGATCTTTCCAATGGGCTATCATGCACGTCAAACGGAGATAATATGACCAATTTGCGACCCCGGGAAGTTGGTTGTCCAACTCACCCCAACGGGGCCGACAAACTCTTGGTGTTACATCTCCTTGGGTTAGGGTTTTGGTTGTTTAGGGTTTTCTCTTATTGTTCAATAATAAAAAGGCCCTTGAGCATGTTCAGAGGCATGTAGCCACCACATCTCTTCTCAGAGATAAGCTACCATCGCCCTAGCTGGTTTATTTCCATCACTGTTTATAAGCATATTTTAGTATTTTACATTAATGAAATGAAGTATTATTTCCACTGCATATCTTTGTTTATGGTTATCTCTGTAATTTGTTGTGTTCCTGTTTAATTTCGAACCATATCCCCCAAGCAAACAAGTTATGTGGAAGGTCAGAAAATCTTGGAAAACAATATTTTGGCCCATGAACATATTCATTCCCTTTGGAATTAAAAAAAACTTGGAATGATCATAAATTAATATATGTCCAAAGCTTTCAACAAATTAAGCTCGCAATTCATTTACCGTGCCTTAACAACTTTTGGGTTCAGGGAGTGATGGGATCGTTGGATAATAACTCTCATCTCTAATAATTTCTTCTCCGTCCTAATTAATAGCTCCCCCTCTCCAACCTGCAACCCATTGGGAGGAATTAGGGAAGGTGATCTGATTTCCCCTTACCTCTTTCTTATTATTATTGAAGGCCTTAGATGCATCATTAAAGTTTCTCTTCTTCACGAGCATCTAAAAGGCCTTCCTCTAGGCTTCCCCTCCCTGTCCTCCGCTCACTAGAAATTTTTGGATGACACTCTCCTCATCGGGAACCCCTTTGTCCAAGAAGTAATGATAATAAACCACATTCTCCACTCTTTCTCTCGTGCTTCAAGAACCACCATAAACAAATCCAAATTCTAGTTGTTTTTCTTCAATATGCCTCTGGTTGTCCAAAGTCACATCTCCTACTTACTTGGTTTTCAAAAGGGCTCATTTTCAATACCTTGGTGCTTCCCTCACTGCTAACCCTCTTAGACAATCTATTTAGGATAACCTCTTGCTAAAATTTGAATCCAAACTTTCTCATTAGATCTTCAAAGCTCTCAATCTTGCATGGCACTTCACCTTGCTTAAGTCATACTTGTAATCGATGCATATATACCTTCTCTCAGCCTTAACTTATTCCAAAGCCATCACTAACAAAATTAGAAATCTGTAGAGATCCTTCCTCTGGGGAGGATCAAAAAGAGAAATAAAGTGGTCTCTTGTTTCCTGAGACAAGCTATGTCAACCCAAAATCCATGGAGGACTTGGGCTCAAGGATCCAAATATCAAAAATCAAGCCTTGAGTGCCAAGACCTGGTGGCATTGGCTCAAGAACCCAACCACTCTTTGAAGTAGAATGTGGAAGAATAAATATGCTAACAATGCCATAGACTCTCAACTTGTTTAGATGATAGGGGAAATCGAGGGATATCACATACATAGTGTTCCATGGAGTAACAACCATATGATCCAGGATCATAGCTTCTGGGAGGTTCAACAAGACAACTCTATTCTAGGAGAACTCTTGGAAGAAATGGCTAAATCTCTCATCCAAGGGGTCTTACTCATGTTTCACATTATTAAGACCCTCTGCACCCTCATTCTTAATGGCGTTCATGGAAACTACATCCTTCAAAATGTATTGCAAAACACCTTGATGAAGCAACACTGATATCCTAGGAACTTGCAAAAGATAAACATTGAACCTTGGGCCAGGGATGATATTATAAAAATTTTAGCATCAAAGAGACCTATCACCTTCTCATTCGCAGAGAGTACGATGATCCCCCAAGTAAATAGACAAAGCTCTAAAGTCTCAAGCACTGGCCAAAAATCACCTTATTCCTTTGGCTCTCAATTTGGAATAAGAACCTCACTTGGGACAAACTTCAAAATAGGTGATTTCAAGTCCCCTTGATATGCTATCTTTGTTACATCAACAACGAAGACTTTGACCACCTGTTCAATACTTGCTTTTCCTCCTCCACCATTTAGGATCGACTTGCCACTTTCTTTCGGTAGACAAATAAGACAGTCAACATCATTTCTACCGCAATTGAAAAGTAGAGAGACTCTCCCTTTTAAAATGTTATTCTAAATAGAGCCTGAAAACTCTTCCTAGGATTTCATCTCTAGGAACTCTAGAAGGAACATCATAGTCACATTTTCAAGAATTTTTCCTCAACGATCAACACTATTTTGCAATCAATTTTTACCAAAGTAAGAGAAATTATAGCCATCATGAATTGGTCCTCGCAAGACTAATAATGTTGTCTCAAAGAGTAATCCATATTAAGCACCATGTGCCTCTCCTTCTTACTCTCTCTCTCCTTAGCTGCTCCCACTACTTTGCTACCCTCCAGTCCATCTAAGTGGACATCCCCTCCTCAAGATTTCATTAAGTTAAATTTTGATGGTGCCTACAGAGGAAACCTTGGGAAAGCAAGCTATGGTGGAGATTTCCACAACTATCAAGGGAAAAATGTTCACATTTATGTAGGATCGAATGGGTACACAACTAAAAATGTTCTAGAGCTTTGGGCCCTAGAACATGAACTGGCAATAGTTCTCTACAACCGGCCATGCTAGCTAAAGTAGTTCGGTTCAGCATAAGCAGTTTGTCAAATGCATGGAGGTATTGCCACGGGTTCAGGATGGAACTTTGTTAGACTCTCCAGGCTACCACAAGCTTCTCATTAAAGGAGACTCTCAATTAATTATCATAATTTTAAGGAAAATCTAATGTGACACCCCTCCCTCCAAATCTCTAGCAACTAAAGGATTGAAACTCGGATTTCAAAGGTCGCCTCTCTCCTTTCCCAAATTCAAGGTCCCCTTCTTTCTCACATCCAAAGAACATGAAACAAACTTGTTGAAAATCTCACAAATCTTGGGCCCTGTATGGACAAGACCCCTTTAGATCTAGGGTGAAGTCTGCTCGTTCCCTTGCTCATTCAACTTGATTTTCAAAACATAGTAATGTTGAACTATAGCAAGGCTCTCTAGCTAACAAATATTTGATGATGAGGAAGAACTAATGCCAACATATGCAAGTCAAGTTCCACCTCCACAATGACTATGAATGTGCACATGTTTTCTTTATTTATTCACACTTCTATCCATTGTTATGTAATGAGTGGTTAATATGTTTTGCGACATGTAATGCCCAAGTTTATGATTTTTTTATTATCAAACATCCTCATAAAACGAGGCCTTAGTAACCCTAAGATGTTAAACTTGTGGGTCTGGTTTGGTTTCACTTTGGGAAGACCAAAAACCACAATTTTTGGTCCATGAAGTGTCCCACCTTACAAAAAAAAAGTAGAAAACAATTATAGATAAAATTAAAGATTTTCCACTATCAATTACTTTATCTCTATATAAAGATGATGTAAAATTAAGGTTGGAAATTAATATTTATTTATGAAAATTATATATAAAAATATAATATATATGTTTGATTTTTTTCATTATTAATATTTTTAATGTAATATAAGAATTATTTAAATATTTCTATATAACTGGTAAAGAACAACCACCCTATATTAAAATATAGAGTGTCTCTCCCATATTGAAATGGAAACCAACTTCCCATAAAACAACAACAAATGATAATCTTAATACTTTTAACCACTCAGTTATAATAAATTTTATCACCATAATAATATATTCGCATACATATATATATATTTTCCTTTTCAAACAAATAACAATTACTCAAATACCAAAAGTAACATATACTCAAATACTAAAAATAACCCAATGGAATTAATTATTTTCCATTTTCACTGTACAAGAGTCAAAATAATAAGATTATGATAAACTAAAAGTCAATTATGTACAAATTTGAAGACAGTTATACATCTGTGCTTTTCTATAGTCATGTGTATGCTAAGGAGGGTTTTTGAAAGACCCTGTTTCAGTCAATAGCCTTTACCATATTTTAATGCTACAAGCGAGTAATGTCATATGATACACTATCTCAATCTTATTATTTTGTTTAAATTCCATAACTATAGAATATTTATGCATGATGCACCATGTGTTTAACACAGTTCCTTACGCCTTCATCCTAGAAAGCAGAATATCTGGGAGACAACGACGTCCCTAAGGGATATCTCCAGCTAACGCTCACATGCCACATGCCTATGGCGTTGATCGTGGGAAATTATTTTGAATTTTGCTTCGTTCAATTCAATTCCCAGACCTGTAATTTAACCATGCAAGATTTATGATGAATAACTTAAATACATACACGTGGACGTTGCAAAATTTCCACACAACGTCAAATTCTAGGCCCGGTAACCGGGATTTGGATCTATAGAACGGTATATGGTAAAGTCAATAAGGACAGAAAGATATTAGTGTACACCTATAGCTCTATTTTCGTGATTCAATTTCATCGATCTCGGTTGGGTTTGTCTGTGTACAACATTAGACTGTTAAGAGTAGTCACACCTTTAATGAGCTCAGAAATATTTTCGCTTTATAGAATTCAGAAACTAATAAACTAATTTGGGAATGTTAGAACACCACGAACCATAGAACTAATCCATAACATTTTGCGTCCTAGAGGCTAGACTGTCTCTGTAGTTTTTGTGCTGGTGTCATTTGTCTTGGTGGTTTCGGTATTCATTAAGTCTTTCCCTTTAGATTTTCTGATTTCTTTTCCATGGCCGTCGTTATTGGAACGAAGTTCTATAGAACTCAAATTCGTCTTGCTCTTGATGCCCAATTGTTTCTTTTTCACATTCGTGATATTGTTTCAGTGCTCTTGGAGAGTTGATCTATGAGACACCATGGCTTTGTTCCCCACAGCTGTAAGATAACTGTCATTCCCTCTTGACACTCTGGAGTTGTTTTATAATTATTTGGGTGTTTAGTTGGAGTAATAGGGATGGTGGTTTACTATTTCATTTATTTTGGATCAATTTTTTTAGAGATTGTGATTCTGATTTAATAATTTCTAAATATTTTAGTTTTATATTAAATTATGAGTTCTTGATATATGTAGCTTGTGATTGTTATATATATCTACAAAAGTTACTCATTTTTATCAAAATTTAATATTGAAAAACAAATTATATCCCATATAAAGGGTTAACTGAAATAGTTGAACGCTTAACCTTTCATCATCCTTTCTATCATTTATGTCACTAATCAATGACATGTATGCCAAAACAAACTATGTGCTATGTAAAGGGTTAACTGAGGTAGTTGAACACTTAACCTCTCATCATCCTCTCTATCATTTATGTCACTAATCAATGACATGTATGCCAAAATTTCGATAATTTTAGGAAAATTGTGAAGGGATATTTACTAATCCATAAAATAAAGTTTATGGCAAGTTATTCATCATTATTCCATAGTTCATATAATACTTATTAGGTATATATCAATTAATGCGAGTTTACTGTCCATATCTGGTTATTGTTTTGAATTGCATAAGAATAGGGTTTCTGTTGATGTGCATTTACTCTACTCTTCATATCGGGTTATAGTTTCGAATGAGATAAGAAAGAGGTTTAGTTTATATATATATATATAAGTTGGAACCACATGTTGCTCTCTAGAGCAGGGAGGCTGGTCCTGATCAAATCAGTCCTGGAAGCCACCCTTGTATACTGGATGTCTCTTGCATAGATTCCTCAAGGAATTCTCAGCAGACTACAACAACTTTGCAGTTGATACCTTTGGAAGGGGCATAAGGAAGATAAAAGTTTTGCTTGGGTGTCTTGGAAATCCATTGCTCTACCGAAGAGGTGGGGGGGTTGGGGGATAAAAGAGTTTCCCACCTTTGCAAAAGCCCTAGCTACTAAGATGAGCTGGACTCTCCTCACTGCAAACAATCTCTGGACTATAGTAAAATTTCGTAAGTACATTTGGCTGCTACAGATCTTGGACTGGGCGAGACAACAATCCTGGCCTAGAGGAGGCATCTCTATTGTTTGGAAATCCATACTACAAACAATAACATTCATTAGAGGTGACCTGGCTTGGCGCATAAACAATGGACAGTCGGTAAGAATTGGCATTGACGCGTGGATAGGGGGTGGCAACCTATATATTCTTCCTCTAGAGCTCATACTCTTCCTAAATCGTAGAGTGGTCAAGACTTTAGCACATATTGTTGATCTTGACCCCTGCATTTTCCTCAAACAACAATGGAGATCAGCTCATGATTTAGATATCCCTAAACAGTGGCAACAAGCATGGGATTTCTTCATAAGGGCTCTTTGGGAGGATCATATTCTTCTCAATCAGGAACCCAATGCCCTTGTTTGGACCCATGTTGCGCATGGGATTTACAACCCTACGCTAGGATACCTACATCTTATACATGCTCAAAGACCTCTCCATCCGCAGAACTGGTGGCAACAATTATGGAGGTTAAAAGCACCCCCATAAACCCAGTTATTCATGTGGTCTATTCTGAACAACAAGACCCCCACGGGAGAGGCGCTCATGCATCAATCTATCTATGAGCCAAGTAGATGTGTGCTATGCTAACAAGAATATGAGTCTAATGACCATTTATTTCTACACTGTACACAAGTCTCCCACTTCTTGCAAGAAATCACCCAACAGCTCGCTATCAGGAACACATGGCAGGGACCTTCTATTATTCATGCCTGGAACTATTGGACATCGACCAATCAAAAGCATAAAGAGAAATGCCTTCCTCTCATTCTGTGCTAGTCTATCTAGCTTGGGCGAAATCATTTCATTTTCAAAAACCAGCTTTTCAATTGGCATCTACTCTTTTTACAAGCCCTGACAGCTTTCCATGATATCCCGGAGGACTTACCTCCTCGCACTCGCTCTATATCAGGCCCCAGGAACATTGATAAGTCGCGGCCATGGGCCTTTTTCGACGGAGCAGCACAGCCTCATGGATGTGGGGGGGGGTTTCTGCCTATATATCTCTAAAACACATTCTTACAAAGTCAAACTAGGTCTGGGAGATGGATCTAATAATTATGTTCAGCTCCTTACACTTAGACACCTGCTGCATTTTTCCCTCGTTCATAATTTCTTACCTGTTCAGATTTATGGAGATTCACAAATCATTATAAATAGGTTCAATGCTGTTAATCAATGTCATGCCATTACTCTACAAAACATTCTTATTGACATACTAAATCTCAAATCAGCTTTTAATCTGATATCTTGTCAACACATTCATAGGTAATACAATGCGGATGCTTACAGGCTTTCCAAGGAGGGCTCGTTACTTCCCAGAGGCTTGTGGATAATTACAGAGCAGAAGGAGGCAAAAGTCTATCAATACCACCATAGACCGTACATAGATCAGGAATATCACAGGGTGGATCGGCCATAGACATTGCAGAACTGGCCGATGTTTTTGTTATTTTCCTTGTATTTAAAGTGCATATATAGAACTGAAGAGGAATATTTATTTTTTGCTAATTACATCATAGACAGTTTATGAAAATGACAAGCAACGTCAAGTTTTGCGAACGCAAAATATGTATATAGCTCTGGCAGACAAAACCAAATAACGCATATGCCTACAAGCATCTACTACATGTAATTTTTCTCACATAATGAAAGATTATGATTTTTCTCTTCGGAAAATACACACACACACACACACACACACACACACACACATATATATATAATATATATATTATATAAAGTTATATATTATTAATTGTTTAATTTAATTATATAATTTTATATATGGTTTTAATTTGTTTCAAGGAAACTAGATATTTGTACCCATCAATATAATTGTAATACAAAAAATTGTCATTAAACATTCTAGCCATTTAAGAGTCAGAATAAGTAACAAGGGTTGGTCTTTGGGAAGCAAGGAGGTTAGATTTACCTTACATATGGCTTTCTAGATGTTCAAGCCTTGCATCCAATGTTTCGAAGTAAAAATGTTGATTCTTCTAAACTAATTTAATGTTTTCCACAAAATAAAAATATTGTATATCCCTTGTTTGTCTTTTAAGACGTTATCAAGCAGAATCCTCATCTTCCAATGTAAAGTTATGGAATTGAGGAATTGTTTCTTTCTTTCATTGGAGTAGTGAGGATGAACCAGTGAGAAAAACCTCTTCCAAAATCTTTTAATCTCAAAATACTTAGAGTTCCAAAGCAGTCAAGGACTCTAGGTTGTCAATCTCATTGTAGAGGAAGACAACAAAATATAAATTGTTACTAGTTTTGTTATAATTGGCTTTACCAATGACTCATTTCCCTATGAACTAAGTATAGTGAGTTGTAAGCTCACATAGGGACTTGCATCCATCTAGTTATCATAGTTATCTTTAACCGACACTTAGCCCCTCCATTGTTATATAATGGAAATCTTCTATATACTTTTAAGTGAGATTGTAATTAATATAATACTCTTGTATGGTACACTAAACCTTTCCATTATTATATAATTGAGATCTTCTATATACTTTAAGTAAAATTGTAAATAATATAATACTCTTATATAGTACACTAAACCTTTCCATTATTATATAATTGAGATCTTCTATATACTTTAAGTAAAATTGTAATTAATATAATACTCTTGGTACACTAAGCTTCTCCATTGTTATATAATGGAGATTTTCTATATACTTTTAAGTAAAATTGTAATTAATATAATACTGAGCGGGTGATTCTTTACATGGTGAATCGCAGCCTTTCATCATTGATGCTCAGATTCAGTCGGGACAAAATCCGGAGTTGGATTACTTGGCATCGACTTTGCTAGCGGGTTGATCTTCACTCGTTTGGTTGTCGAGCATCTGCATGTGCAACGGCTACTTCAATGACATGTTAATCTGTTTGTTACAGTTGAAGTCGTGGTAGGGACAACTCTCTCGGCCAAGTAGAAGGATGCACCTCTCCTTGAATCTCTAGCATCCAGACGAGATAGATGAAGGGGACAATATCTGAGGCTCATGTTTTCAGAGCGAAGAGCTCTGGGTTATATAGTTGATCATGTTCGAACATGTCAGCAATATGCCATCATGAACTGGTCTCACAATGGATTGTTGCTGCAATCTGAATTTGCCGGTCGCTGCCTCCAGGCCGATCACTAATTGGAATAATTTGAAATGCAAGCCAAGACAGGTGGATATGCAAGAACAAAGGCATGCATTTGTTTGTTATGAAGCAGCGACTATTATAACAAATTCTCATCAGTCACATACAAACGATATACAAAGAGGCATATGCGTGGGGTTATCATTGGGGTGTTAATTTTCCTTTATTATTGGGGAGATTACAATTGGGTTTTATTTGCCTCTCACTTCTCTCCGGCCCAATAGAAACACATTATTTTGATAGTTGTTTGTGCTCCGGGCCTTTTTTCCATAAAGGTTTTTTAAAATAATGGTTTGTTTTTGGGGCACAAATTCTTTAAAACGGGGATATTAATTCTTAGAATTTTCATGCATTGTTTTCTATGAAAATGATGCTCAGTGGAGAATAGCCATATATCCATTTGGTTGATGTATTTGGTATCTTGATGGTTGCCAGTTATGAAATCTTTGTTTGTTTGTTTGTTGGCCAATTATACTAAGGTTGTTGAATTGATATGATTTGTAGTATGCTTTGAAGCGTAAAGCAATTGTTTTTGTTATCATTAACTTTGTTTTGTAGTAGTTTTTGTAGTTAGTGAAAACACATTTGTCAATTTGTGTTATCAAGATGGGTAAAAGATAGTAAGATCTTTGTGAGAAGAAGGAAAGCATATAAACTTTGTAAAGAGGTCAGAAGCATGTGAACTTCGTAAATAGGTCATTCAATTGTAGTTAGTTGTAGCTCTTTTGCAAGCAGAGAACGCAACTCTTAAAAATAGGTTGCAAATTTCAATTGCTGAAAAAATCAAGAAGGTTGACCATTTGGATTCAACCATGGGAAAATATTTCCAGATGCTTGCACATGAATTTCAAGAAAAGATTGACCTCCTTGATGAATTGGAGGAGGAAGTTGAGTCTTTTTTGACTCAAGAACAGAAAATTTGAAGAAACATTTAGAAGAGAAAAATAATCAGCATGTTATGGAAATTAATTGTTTAAAAGAAACAATTTTGGAGCAACATCACTTTTTGAAATAATATTATGATGCCTTGTCTCAACAGTTGATTGAGAAAGATGATCCCATTCAAAAGTGGCAAAATTCTAAGCAAGAACTTGAATTGGAAGCTAGTCGTCTTCAGAAGTTTGAGATGGAGATAGTTGATGTTAAGTTGCCAAACTCTTCTTCTTCCACACTTGATGATGAATGTCAAAAGCCTAATGTTGATGATCATGACTCATAATATGCCTTTGTGACATCCAGTTTTGAAAACCACAAACCACACTACTGGTATTGGGTCTCAATTGCTGAGAAAAATGGGATATAGTAGAGGAGGAGGACTTGGGAAGAATAGACAGGGAATTGTAACTCATATTAACCTTGTAGTGTAGACATCAAGAGCAGGTCTTGGATACGATCCTGTTGTTGCCCCATCACCTACATCCAACTGTGACGTGCTTGAAGAAAATGCTCCTATTCATTCTAATAAATAAATGGATGACAAGGTTGAAAATATCATTCTAAATGAAAATGTAGTTGCACTCAACTCTGAGTCTGTAGAGGCAAAAACTAGGTCATCTACACATCCTCGTAAGAAGAAATTACCCAAGCATGAACATTATTGATCAATTAGTAGTCCAACATTCAAATCATTAGAAAAGAGATGTGAGAAAATGAATCATGGACCAGTGCCAACCATCAAGATCATTTGTGGATGGGTCGATTGAAGGTCATGGCATCAATTGAACCAATGCTTGTAAAATTCATATCATCATGTTGCATCAATTGGGTGCTGTTGATTTCCATTGTTCCCTCAGTTGTGTTTCAGGGGGGGTGGGGGTGCGGGTGGCGGGGGATTTTCTAACAATGGAGACTATTGATTCTCGCTCCTTTCATAGTTGTGTTTTGGGGGCTGGGGGGATGGTGAGGACAGTGGAAGGGTTGCAATTAGATGGTGACAAATATTGTTGTTTTGATCAGTGTGATGGTGACGGTGTTCAAACAACTACAAGAGTGTTGTTTTGCGACATTTTCCATTTTGGGGGGAGAGGGTGGAGCGAAATTAGATGGGGACAGATATTGTTGCTTTGTTCAGTGTGACAACGACGATTTTCAAACAACCGCAGGAGTGTTGTTGTGCGACATTCTCCATACTAACAAGCCTCATTGTTTGTTTATTGGTTGATGGTGTTGCTTTTGTTTGAAGCCTTTATCCTAGCTCTTTATCAACACTTAGTTTCTTTGAAGCATTTTTGGAGAAGTTGACAGTGTTTGCCACCCTTTTGCCTCTGCAACAATCCTACTTTAGAAATCAACCAACCATATTGAAGTTTCACGACTCTCATCTTCAGAGTTTTGGTACTTCAACATTTCGTACTTCTTGATTGGAGCAGGCTTATGTTCTTTACATTCAGTGGATCGATATGGGATTTACAATTTTAGTTCCATGGTAATTTGAGCACTAACATCTTTCTCTCTTTTGGGGGTTGGGCGGAGGGGGGGTGGGGAGCTATTTCCTACAAGTTTTTCTCTCTTTCTCCGCTTATGAGAGTTTGTACATCAGTACCTAATCATGCCATGTTGTCGAGACCAATTCTTTGTTCTCCTTATGTTTCGCTTAAAGGGGGGTGTCAGAATTGGCTTTTCCAACACCTCATTTCCCTATGAGCTAAGTATAGTGAATTGTAAACTCACACAAAGACTTGCATCTATCCTTTGTTGCGATATAATGAAGGTCTTCTATGTACTTTTGCATAAGATTGTGAGTAATAAAATATTCTTACAAGTTTCCCTGATTAGCTATTTTTTGAACATTTTCTGAAAAATATATTTATTCATTTGATTAAAAATTGTCTCATACATATGACTAAATAAATAATATTCACCAAAAATTTACTAATTTAAATATTTTTTTATTAAATATTTAATAATGTAACTTTTTAAATTATAATAATAACTTATAATACTGTAAATAACCCTAATTTTGAATCCATAAAAAATACTATGCTGCTGACAAAGATGATGATGCTAGAAGAAACAAATGTTCCCGATCCAGAGGTTTAAGCACGTGTAGCAGAAAAAGGTTGCACCGAATGATTAGCAACGCTACCCTTGTCTTTTAGTTATTAAATTATATGGATTTTTCAATAATAGAATTAATTTTTTTAATTGGGATAGAGTACGAAGCGTGCGTTTAGGTCGGTGACAACTATAATATTAAATAGAAAAACTATCATATAATGTTGGGGATCTGATTGATCTTATATTTGGGAGTGTGGTTACCGAGAGTAATGATCACTCTCGATTGTCACTCATAAAATTCGATTATTACTTTTAATTTTTTTTAATAAAATTTAAAACTAGATTTTTTTGATGTAAAGTTTAAACTTGAAACCAAATTTTTTTTTTTTTTTTTAAATTTAAAACGAGAGGCACAAGTCTTACGCGTTATCGGTATACCATCGGGATCTTGATATTCTATTTATTTTTTGCCATTTCAGTGAAGTTATTATTATTTTTACATTTTTTTTCATAGTAACAATTGAAACTCGACACCTTTTTATATTAAATTTTGCAACTTTAACTAAATTTTTTAAATAAAAATAAAAATTAAAACTTGTTTAGTGAATTTGAATGATAGTTAGTTGATTGGCTTTGGTTTTATATATGGTTTTTATGTTTTGGTGTGGTGTTGGGTTTTTGAGTGAGTGCATTATTTTAGGCGTGTTAAGGGTTTTATCGCTCAGTGTCTTAATTATTTGGTTTATGTTAGGCTTGGTAAGGGCTCTATTTCTGGGTATTTTAATTATTTGATTTTGTCTCTATGTTTTGTAGTTTGTCATTTTTTTAGTTGGCCCCATTTAGTCTGCTTTCTCTTATATCCCATGCCACCTTTTATCTCTGTAAGAAGAAGAGCCTGTCAAACATCTACTCAATATGTCAAAAGGAAAGTATAAGTAATTATAGAGAGAGGGTGGTAGGACTCAATTAGCTAAATGTGTACATGTGTATATAAATATAACACAAAAAATCATATTTTATTATTTATTTCACTTTAAAGTTTACATTTAAAATATAAATGTAAATTTTCAAAATACAAAAAATTATTTCATATTTTATTAGTCATATCACTTTGCACTTAAAATATATATATGGAGAAATTTTCAAAACACAACGGATCATTTCATATTTTATTAACATTTCACTTTACACTTAAAAAATCAGTCTCCTTATATTAGTCACTTCACTCTAAGCATTACCATAATGAGATAATTTTTTTATTAAATAACATCATTAATAATATTTTTATTAAATTAAACATTTTAAAATAATTTTTTTATTAAATTAACATCAATTTAAATAATTTTGAATTAAATTAACATCCTTTTAAATATTTTTTATTAAAACATAAAAATAATTTTAAATAAAAAATTGTTATTAAATTATAGAAATAATTCTATAATAAAAATATCAATGAAATTAATAATATATTAATAAATTTAAATTTTATTTGAAAATTTAAATTATACAAAGGAATCATTTCATAATCCTTGGCATTAAACCATATACCATAATTGTTTTTTTTCATTAATCATTTTTAGGATAAAATATTTGATATATAATTATTTGATAAGATCCTTGGCATTAAACCATATACCATAATTGTTTCTTTTCATTAATCATTTTTAAGACAGAATACTTGATATATAATCATTTATAATTATATTAGACATGATGAATGTAGCCTTACCAAGCTTACGAAAAAAAAAAAGTGAAATCATTTTTTGATTGAAGTCACTCGTTCAATTCCCCACCAGAGTGATATATTAGACATGATGAAAATGCAGTCCCACCAAACTTACTAAAAAAATTAAGATAATATAATATATTATTTCTAATATATATATTATATTATATTTTTAATAAAGTATAATTTATAAATGTAGCATATTTTTATATGAATATAATTTTTGTATAGTCTGAGATAAAATTAAATTATATTATAGATATTTGTTTATGCAATAAGTAGTATTTTGTAATTTTTTATTATATATAATATATAATAATATATCTATATATATAATTATATAATTTTTGTAATGTAGAAAGTTAGTTATGATGAATTATATTAGATATCATTTTGGGATTCAACTGCGTTAAGTAAGTCATTCACGTATGACCATTTCCATGAGAGGTAGTCGTAACTGACTAATTTCTCAAGATTTTTGAATAGTTCACTTAGCACTCATTGCATCGGGTGATGCTCACAGGGGTGAAGAAGTGGGATTGAAACTAGTGAAATGTGGAGAACGAATCACATAGCATCAATCATCACTTCCGGGGCTTGCACCGGTAACCAGGACTTCCCAGGAGGTCACCCATCCCAGAACTCCTCTGGCTCAAGCGCGCT